>VMDO01003526.1:0-77954 GCA_007922755.1 Pedetes capensis
GCCTAATCTGTCAGAGACAAGCCTACACAGTTTCTGAGTCTCGTGGTGGGCTTGTTCATATATTATGAAACTCCCCCAAAAGAGAGTCCAGTATAAAAATCTTCCCAACTGGTTTTAATGATGCTCAAATAAAAGGCATACACCACAGCCAAGATCTCATTAAAGGAGGTCTTTTTGTAGATTTGCTTATTTATTTATGAAACACCTCTGAAATATTTATAAATGCTTCCCTGATATTTGTCTGCAAATCCATGTTAGGCTTCTTTGGTGCAAGAGAGGGGGAAAATAGGAAGATGTGGATAGAAGAACAGAGGTGAATTCAGCACAGTTTCTCTCTGTAGCAGCAAAATGGATATGCCAGGGTATACGGATGTGTCACTAGGGGGTGCCCCAAGAACCAGGCAGAGGCTAACCTGCTCGGCACAGGTGACCCGACTTGCTTGGATCTCTTCAACAGAAGCAATGGCAATCACAAGTGCTCTGTTTAATTTTCCTGACAGAACCGGGGCAGATCCCGACGCTCTTGAGGCCTTTATCACTTCCTTTGCTTTTAGAGCTATTTATTAATTGAAATAATAGTTACACTACCCCTCGCTCCAGACCTACTTTCATCTGTTTAGCAACTGCTTTCTGCGAAACACAAAAGAGCTCAGTGATGACACTCGCGTCTTAATTAACCATTGAATACCTCATAGAGAAGCTGTCACAACTCTTGTCACTTGAAAGAAAGCAAGGTGGTCCCTGTTTGAAAAAAAAAAATGAAACAACACATACACAGGAAAAAAAAGGAGTTGATCTAATGAGCTATCTGTGACACGTCTTAAGAATTACATTTTTTCATCATTGTACTCTGTGCTAACGTTGCAATGCAAATTAGGGGCTGCTTGGGAGGAAACCAGTGAATTTGCATTTCTGCCCACTTTTCAGAAAGAGAAATAGGCTGCCCAGTGGCTCATGGAAATGGTCCGAGATCAGAGATGGTAACAGGGCTAAGACTGCACGTTATTTTAAAGAAGAGGAGGGGCTGATGCTGGCTTTGGTGAGCAAAATAGTTCCCAGCCTTTCCAGCCCAGGGGTATGAATGAGTCTCACGAAGACTAGAGCCTCCAGCACCTTGAATCCTTACCTCTGAGAGTAAATAATGCAGTCCCTTATCCAGCACATCCCAACCTTAATGTCCTCTGAGGTTCCCAAAGACATAGAGGGTTTTATGTATGTTTAGGATTAGCCTGGGGCTGGGATTTAGCTCAGTTGGTAGAGTGCTATGCTGCAGTCTCCAAGGTCCTGAGTTCGATTCCCAGCACCGCAAAATGGGAGAAGGAAGTGGAAACCCACTCCCAAGGCAATCCCAAAACAGTCAGCCATTGAAAACCCTATAAGGGTCGCTACGAGTCAGATACCGACTCAAAGGCACCTAACAAAAACAACAAGGATTAGCCTGGGCTTCCCCTCCTCGCTGGACTGTGCTTGCTATTCTGAGCCCTCCTAATACCATCCACATTGGCCTGGGCCACCCCAAACCACCCCATTCTTGTCTTTCTTGGCCGTCACTCATGGGCTTCTGCTCTGGAGAAGAAGGTCTCCCTCTCTGTGCTCATTCAGGAGAGGACTTCCCATAGGGCAGTTCGAACAAGCGTTCTAGAATTTGGTCAGAGAGTTCCTTCAGTTTATAACCTTTTTCTCCCCAAGGTTTACACAGCCCATGGAGGACAGGCCTGGAGTGGGGCAGAAACCCACCATGGCACTGAACCTGACTGGCACACTTGCTCAGAGTCTAATGGGCCCCGCCAGATTCTCTCAAGGTGACTCTTGTTTCCTGTCTCTCTCCTCATTTTCTCTGTGCTCTCCATCATACTTGTCTATATGTGTCCAGGCCCCTGTCATGGCCACAGTTCAAATCTACCTGAACCCAGAGGCTCCTTGGTGGTGACAGTAGGTGCAGTCAAGTCGGGTTTGAATCATAGCGACCCTGCCCAGCAGAAGGAAACACTCCCCAATTCTGTGCCAGGCACACAATCTTGTTTATGTTTAAGCACATTGTTGCAGACACTGTGTCCACTATGAAAATCGGCATTTAGGGGAACCATTCTCATCTTACACCATACACAGTGTGTCTGGAGCTCAGCCGTGTCCCAACAAGTACCCCCATATCATAAAGGTAAACCATGTAAGGGGAAGGCCTTTAGTAAAACCCCGAATATACCTGTTGTTGTTGTTGTTGTTGTTGTTAAGTGCCATCGAGTCGGTATCCGACTCATAGCGACCCTATGTGCAACAGGTGAAACACTATTGTCAGTGCTTCTCTGCTGTTCATAGGGTTTTCAATGGCAGATTGATTTTGGGGAGTGGGTTGCCGGGTCCTTCTCCCAGGATATACCTGGGGAGGACAAATACGCAGGTTGTATAATCACTGACTTGTCTTAACTATGTTAGTACAGTTCTGTGGTATCTAAACATTGTAAAGGACATCTGTACCTACTAATTGCTCTATAAATTCCTCAAGGACAACTCAGATGGTGCTCCCAGCTCCAGGTTTATGGTCCACAAACAGCACTCCGTGTGAATGATAGGGAGATCATAGCAACTCCAGGATTGTTATTATTGACCTTTCATTTTTCTAAGCAAACAAGGTACTTTATGTATTGCAATAAATGCATGCAAAATGTACCCTCCCAAGCTTATCAAGTCAACGGCACAGCAAAGCATTTTCTAACAGGGGGTTGCCAGGGAAACTTACACTCGTTAGGAGACACTGTTCTCACTGCCACCTCCTTTAAATCTCTGTCTTGTGCACTTTGAGGGACCGACCTTCTGTTTTGCATAATTCTAAATTTCATGGTCCCCAGGAAGGTTATCACCCCTGTAATAACTATGGTCTTGGGAGAAGGACCTGGCAACCCCCTCCCAAAAATCAATCTGCCATTGAAAACCCTATGCACAGCAGAGAAACACTGACAATAGTGTTTCCCCTGTTGTACAGAGGATCGCTATGAGTCAGATACCGACTCAAAGGCACCTAACAACAACAACAACAATAACTATGGTGCTTCTGTTTATGTCAAATAAGGTCTGCGCTCCTCTGTGAATTCACACGGGGAGAGTACAGTGCATTCTGAATGGAGGATCCTCAGAATTTGCCAGGTTGCACTGCATAGAACTTGGGGAAAGATTGGGGAACATAATAGGTTGACCAACTGACTTCCAAAATAACACAGAGCCTTGAAAATTGGTGTTGTATCGTGTGTCTGGGGCCTGCAGAGACTGAGGAGGCCAGAAGCAAAGTGGACAGAATTGGGTCTCTGATTCTGACGGACTTCCATGTGGCAGGAGGGGCTCCGGAAGACGTTTCATGTAGAGCTTTGTGCCAAGTTGGCCAGAGGTGTCCATAAACGCGGCCAGCAGTAGAAACAACAGTTCCTGCTGGGCTCTGCCAATAGCGCCCCTGGGAAGGCAGACGCTGCTCCTTGCTTCACTCTAAAATTCCAATGAAAAGAGTGGGGAGCCCAATTTTACTCTGTTCATGTGCAATTAGCCTCCAGTCCCTGGCTACGTTGTCCCCTCCTCTGGGAACATAAATACTTATTAATTTATTTGGGTTTAATTAATAAATAAACAGAACTGTTAGGTATTTCTTTTAGCCTAGGTGTGCTATAAAAAATTACTAAGGCATTAAATTCGACATGAATCAAAAAATGTTTGGAGATTTCTGGGTTAACTACTGTGAAAGGTAAATAATCGGTGTTCATTTTTTTTGTATCTGGGAGAAATCATCTATTAGGAATTAATAAACTTGAGCATTTGCACATCTTTCTTTCAGCAAAGAATGATGTCTCTTGATTCAGAGCATTCTATAGGTAGCCACAGAAGAAAGGAAAGCCTATGCCCAGGGATGGGGCTGGGATTTAGCTCAGTTGGTAGAGCGCCGCGCTGCAGTCTCTGAGGTCCCAAGTTCGATTCCCAGCACCTCAAAAATGGGAGAAGGGCCTGGCAGTCCACTCCCAAGGCAATCCCAAAAAACAGTCAGCCACTGAAAACCCTATGAGAGTCGCTATGAGTCAGATACTGACTCGACAGCACCTAACAACAGCAACAACATGCCCAGAGATGGCACCAGCTCACAGCACCTTTCCTATGCCTGCATCCCATGATGTGACCTCAGTCGATCATGGTGAGAGTGTTTATAATGCAGAAGTGGCAAAGACTATAAATCAGGAGTGTTCCTCTAAGAGAGAGCTTATTAAGCATTGACCAGTGTATCTTCTGTTTCACCTTCTCTCTCCTTGCCACTCTTCTTGAGCAAGGTTCAAACCACCTTTCAGCTCTGCAGATGTGCCTATAGGGCAAACACCCAGTGGTGTGAATAGGCACCAAGCCCTGGTGCTTCTCTAGCACTGCCTTGAAATTCAGAACAGCAGATACACAGGCAGAGTTCCAGGCACTGAGCTAGTCTCACGTGTAAAAGATGCTCCCTTTCTTTATCTGAAATGAAACCAATTCCTGTTAATGAAGTGATCCCCCTGGCCAACTGTGGGCTGGCTACTGTAGGGCTCTTTCTTCAATCATAAGATTCATGTGAGCAAACATCTAACATGAATCTCCAGACCCTTCCTTGCAGAGTTTTATCTGGTGACCATTTGACACTGCTAGGACAGCTTTTGAAAAGTGAAATATCAAAGGCTGAAACGTGACATAGAAATGCGAGTCTGAACTCCGTTATAACAAGTCATTCTCATTCAGATTTATGGGCGGCATCGACCAATTCATATTTCTGCAACACCACAGCGTAGAAGAAAAATATGATTCAATATGGCGGACGAACCTGCTTGTTCCCCAGACCGCAGGCACTTTGCAGCAAACTCAAAGGGCTGCCAGGAAATGT
Source organism: Pedetes capensis (assembly GCA_007922755.1). NCBI lineage: Eukaryota > Metazoa > Chordata > Mammalia > Rodentia > Pedetidae > Pedetes > Pedetes capensis. The sequence continues at coordinate 4,880 of VMDO01003526.1, forward strand.
TTTAAGTAGTTGAAGAAAATACAGTGATTCTTGGCATTGGTCAGACCCGTGTGAACTACCAGCTCACAGAAGTTCACAGTTTCACTAGTGGAGTGAACGACTTTGGGTGACGACATAGCACTGTGAGACTGAGGTTTTGGCAATTGCTGTAAAATCAGGCAGGACCTCGTGAAGATCAACATGGAGCAGGAAGTGAGGGAATTTCCAGTGTGATGCCAAAGTTTGAGACATCTTGTGGTACCCAACAGGCATGCGCATCTTATTAGTGAGTACCCGTGATTATTTAACAATAAAATGAAATAGTAATCTTCTTTTGTTTATGTATATTTTTTTCCCCAAAAAAATCTCTCAAGTTGTCGGGACATAAATACTAATGAAGTTATTTGGGTTTAATTAATAAATAAAAAGAACTGGTAGGTATTTCTTTTAGCCTACATGGGCTACAAAAAATTGTTGTTGTTGTTGTTCGGTGCTGTTGAATTGGGTCCAAATCATAACGACCCTCAGAGGGTTTTCAGTGGCTGATTGTTTCAGGATTGCTTCAGGATTGGATTGCCACCTCCTTCTCCCGATAAAAAATTACTAATGAATTAAGGGCAACATGAATCAAAAATGTTTGGAGATTTTTGGGTTAGGCAATGTGAAAGGTAAATAACCAATGTTCATTATGGAATAAAAGATGAGAAGTATTTATGGTGTGCTAAAGACTCACACACATGATCTTTCTGACTGAAGGGGAAGAAGGCAGGATTAATAATATTAAAGATATAGTCTATGCCAGGGCTACTTTACATGTAATCTAATTATATCTATGCAAAAAAACCTATGTGGAAGGTCATAGGTTCCTCATTTTATAGATTATAAGACAGTTTTGGAAATAAGATACTTGCTCCAAATCACACACTGGCAATAAGTGAACAGGCTAATATTTCGACCCAGCTGTATCTGACTCAGGCATATTCAGCCTTGTGCTACGAGTGTACTGGACTGTTATGGCAGCAATATTAAAATAGCAGTTCATGTGTTTCAGCATAAATCAAGAAGTTGCCATTTTAAGACGCCTGTGACAATCCAAGTAATTTGTATGCATTCAGGCTACTGTAGTTTGTATTTTCATATATCGATCATTTTGTAAGTATATTTAATTCTATATGTGAGCAAACATTTTAATACTTTCTTTTTTCCCCTAATTATTATGTGACAACATCATTTCACTTTGAAACATTCCATTGGACTGGTAATAAGTGACTCTTTTAATCTTGAACTTTGTAGTTTATACCCAACCAAGTTAAAAAGTACCAAATAATGCTAGTTGTGGTGTGGTCGTGAGGACGTATGCGATATTCAAATTTAGTGCTCGGTAATGAAAACGACTCAGAGAAGGTACTTTCTACTCAGACTAGCCAGGAAAGGCTATCTTGCTCTTTCTGGAAATGACTGAAATAACTATGTAGAGAATTTGCCTCGCTGGTCTTTGCATAAGGGAAAAGACGCTCTGGGTTGAAAGCCAGCATGACTGAGCCACTCTTCACCTATACTGGCTGGATTAGGGAGTCCTTAACAGCCTCTCAAAAAAGAGTTTGACTTTGTGGTCTGACATTTGTAAAATGGATATTCTGTGCACACATTCCCCGGATTTTGTTGATTCAGAGATTACTGAAAGTCCATCCTGATAAAGCCCTCTTTAATCTGAGTTTACTTAGTCGTTCTTTTACTTTGAAGCGTGGGGAGTTGTTTTGGAAAGTAGGTTGTGTCTTGCGCCGAAAAGGCTTTCTGCTGACGTCCCTACCTGCTTCGAGGGTCAGAGGTGGTTTCAGCAGATGGCCAAGCGCAGGTCAACTGTTTGTCACGCTGCCTTGAAGACGGCGCCTTGGAAGAAGCATGGCTGAAAACTGCTGGGGTGCTCAGGAAACTCCCTGTCTGGGTCACTTACCTTTTATTACTAACTTTTCACCCAGTTACTTACTCTGGATTTCCCCTTTTTCCTCCCAGAAAGTTAGTAATCGTGTCATTTCCAATCCACATTTATGCATCAATCAGAAAAGAGCAGTGAAGGGCCCGTGTCCATTTTGGGTCACAGACTTTGACTTATGGCATGGTAACCTGCTTTCAACGCACTCAGGGGGCGGAGCGCAGGTTTCCAGCGCTCCATGTGGAGGGCTTTTGAGAATGGCGTATTTGCATTCGCTCTTCTGACATCTGGCCTAGCAGATCCTAAAGAAGGGTGGTGGTTGCTGTTGTTAGGTGCCGTCGAGTTGAGTCCGACCCATAGCGACCCTCATAGGGTTTTCAATGGCTGACTATTTGTGGATTGCCTTGGGAGTGAGTTGCCACGTCCCTCTCCCATTTTGCAGTGCTGGGAATCGAACTCGCGGCCTCAGAGACTGCAGAGCAGAGCTCTACCAACTGAGCTAAATCCCAGCCCAAAGGAGGGTGGAGGAACATGAAATTGGAAAATACCATGTGTAAAAACATGCTTAAAAACATGGCTGCCCAGGTCGTGGTCTCTGTTGCATGGAGGACAACCTTTCCTGGCCCAAAGATGAAATGTTGCTCCATTTTCCCCTTCATGGGGAGTGGACCACAGTTCACCCCAGTGATAGTTTATAGTGGCATGAGAGCAAGTCACTGGGCGTGGTTTGCTGCATGCTACTGGAGGCCCCAGGGAGTATCTACCAGGTCTCATCTGTCCCTAAGCCTGAGGGCATGTGTTATTGCCAATCCCAATCCCCTGTGCCCTCGTGGCAGCTCCTGGAAACCTGTATGCTAGACGGGGACTCTCCACAATCATTTCGTATAGTTGCTGTAGGAATGCTCCACCATCCCAGCCCACGTGATAGTTTTCCCCAAAACAAAACCAGAAACCATTATCTTACTTTCTGAAGAGCTCTGCCTTGCCTCCATGCCAACCCTGGGGAAACTAAGCTGCAAAGGATGAGCCAAAGGTCATCCCAACACCACCCCATTCATTCTTCAGAGTCCTCAGAACTCAGTTTGAATCTTAGAACTGGCATTTACCAATATGCAGCTGGATCTAGCTGAGTCTCTGCTTCTTTGTCCTGTGAAGTAGAGAGAATAATCCTACTTCATTGTGCTCTTCTGTAATATATGATGATGAGTTGTTGCTGTTGTTAGGCGCTATTCAGTCAGGGCCAACTCATGGCAACTCTATGTACAACAGAACAAAACACTCCCCAACACTGCTAGGCACACAATCTTTTTTATGTTTAAGCCTCTTGTTGCAACCACTGTGTTACTGCACATAAAATGTCTGGTACATAGTAGATACTAAAGAATTAATATAGCTTTCCTTCCAATCTTACATTGTCTTGACTTCTGCATCAGGTCCCCTTCCATCATTTATATCATACCAGTATTACTTTTTCTAATTCAAGATGGCGCTTTTCCTTCCTTCTCACAGTCTCTTCCACTCTAATGTGGGCAAAATTTTGCTCTGTCCTGTTGCATGACTTTGGTACTTATTAAGAAGTGCAAGAAGATTGCCATGAATAAATTAAGATATGAGATGTAGAGTTGTCGACTACTGATCCTGAAAGGGCCTTCACTCCTTCACAGTGTAATCATTACCTGTGGGTGGACATCACAAAATTTCCAGGTTCATCTCTTCTTTTAAGCGGATCCTTTTCCATGAAAGTCTAATGTCATAAGAACTACACATAAAGAGAATTCCCAAAAATTTGGGGAATTCAAATGCATCAATTCAAGGCTCAAAAATATGCTGTATTTAGTTACACTACATCCATCCAGTGGGCTAGGATTTAGCTCAGTTGGTAGAGCACTGCACTGCAGTCTCTGAGGTCCCGAGTTCAATTCCCAGCACCGCAAAAAATGGGAGAAGGACCTGGCAATCCACTCCCAAGGCAATCCCGGAAACAGTCAGCCATTGAAAACCCTATGAGGGTCGCTATGAGTCGGATGCCGACTCGACGGCACCTAACAACAACACATCCATCCAGTGGCTGTGGAACATGGGCACTGCCCTGAGTGATGGCAGTCAGACTGACAGAAACTTTCATCCTTGCCCCCAAAATGCGTCCTCTAGGTCTCTGTACACGTCACCAAGAAAAGTGGTTCACACTTTCCTTTACATAGTCATGGAGGATTCACCTGCCCTCCATCTGCAAGAAAAGTATCTGAGGCAACCGTGTAATTTGTTCTTTTGTGAAGTGCAGATTTGTGTGTATGGCCTGATTACCCACTGATCCCACAGGCACAGATGGTGAGATGTCATTTTGGAGACAACAAGTGCAAGGCTCTGATATGTGATCAAGTTAGAGCAGAACTAGAGTGAAACTTGTACAGCTGTAGGCAGCCCTGGTTTTCAGCAGATGGGTGGGTAGGGCAAGGATGGCTTTGGTAAGGCCCTTTTGCTGCTCGCTCTCATTCCTATGGGTCTCCTCCTGCACTTTCCACTTCCCCCTGCTGCCTGTTAACATACACGTGCACGTGCGCACACACACACAGTGACCCACTCTCCATGTGCCCTCTGTTTCTCTTATCGCTTTGGGATTTTAGCAGGATAGTCTACCTTGACCTCACTGTCTCTGACCAGCCAGCCCACAAAAAAGGGAATTTGAATTAGCAGGCTCTACCCAATGGGGCTGGGATTTAGCTCAGTTGGTAGAGCGCTGCACTGCAGTCTCTGAGGTCCCGAGTTCGATTCCCAACACCGCAAAATGGGAGAAGGACGTGGCAACCCACTCCCAAGGCAATCCCAAAACAGTCATTGAAAACCCTATGAGAGTTGCTATGAGTCAGACTCGACGGCACCTAACAACAACAACAACTAACCCATGTAGCAGGGCTGGAGTTCAGCTCAGTTGGTAGAGCGCTGCTCTGTGCTCTCTGAGGCCCTGGGTTCGATCCCGAGCACTGAAAAAATGGGAGAAGGACTTGGCAGCCCATTCCAGAAACAATCCCAAAGCAATCAGCCATTGAAAACCCTATAAATAGCAGAGAAGCACTGACATAGTGCCAGGCATGGTGCAGTTTCAGGGAGTGTTTCATCGGTTGCACATAGGATCCCTATGAGTTGGACCCAACTCAAGGGCACCTAACAACAACAACAACAACATCCAAGTCGTAGACCTAACACAGCAGGCATCCTGTTTCTTTCTTTACTCCTCACAGTTACTGTTCTCTCTCTCTCTCTCTCTCTCTCTCTCTCTCTCTCTTTTAAACTCTTATTGGTAATTTTTAATGTACAGCTTAATGGGTCTCATTATGACATTTCCATACGTGCATTTCATTGTACATTGCTCACGTTAGCTTCCCCCTTTACCCTCTCATGACTCCCCTCCCTGAGCCCTTCCCTCACTCCTCTCTTTCATAAATGATAAAGTTGAGCCTCTTAGAGGTTCAGTGACTTGCTCAAGTTCATTGTGCTAGGAAATGATAGCTCTCAGATTCCACCTCGTCTCTGTATAATCCCAAACCTAAATTCTCTTGGCTATGCAGCCAAAATAAAAGATGTGCTGAATGCTCTAGAGTCTTAGTAATTAAATAGACTTAATGGATTGCCTCTTGGAATAGTTTGATATTAAAAGAGTGTTTGTGGATTTCAAATGTCCTTAGGATTTTTCAGTGGTGAGATTTTAAGCATATGGTAGCTGGGGAAAGGAAGTACTTAGGGGTTAGGATTTTTGGCCACTCCCTGATAACCACACATGCTAAGTAAGGAACAGCCTTATGTATGATATACAGGCCCTCATTACCAGGCCTATCACTAAGAATTACTGGATATTAGAAGAAATCTTTATGTCTCTGGCAAATGGATTTTTTTTTTTTTTTTTTTTTTTTTTTGCGGTACTGGGGGTTGAACCCAGGGCCTCGCGCCTGCATGCTCTGCAAGTGCTGGACCACTGAGCTGCACCTCAGCCCATTTTTTTTTTTTTTACTTTTTGAGACAGGGTCTCGCTAAATTACGCCGACTGCCTCTGGTCTTGAACTTGCGATCTTCCTGCCTCCGCCTCCCGAGCCGCTGGGATTACAGGCGTGCGCCACCACACCTGGCGCAAATGGATATTTTTTAAGGGTCTAGTGAAGGAAATGGAAATTTTAGAAATGTACTCTGTGTGCAAGGGGGTAAAGTCAATGCTTATTCACAGAGGAGCATTTACAAGTGGGCTAGCTTTCCACTGGGTGGTACTAATGATGTTTAAGATGCACTAGCTGTAAGCACGGGCTGGGATTTAGCTCAGTTGGTAGAGTACTGTGCTGCAGTCCCCGAGGTCCTGAGTTCAATTCCCAGCACCGCAAAAATGGGAGAAGGGCCTGGCAATCCACTCCCAAGGCAATCCCGAAACAGCCATTGAAAACCCTATGAGGGTCGCTATGCATCGGATACCGACTCAATGGTACCTAACAACAACAACAATGAGCTTTAAGCCCTGAGAAGAGTAAAAATGTTTGGGCAGAAAAATGGAGTGTGACCATCTGGACAGATTTGAAAATGGCCTATCCAGGTCACTCTCTTATGGGGTTGAAACACCAGACTATTTCTACATGCTGATGGGATGGGTAGGTCTTTTGTATGCTCTAGTTTAATGAACGGGCTGGGATTTAGCTCAGTTGGTAGAGCGCTGTGTTTCAGTCTCTGAGGACCCGAGTTCAATTCCCAGCACCACAAAAATGGGAGAAGGGCCTGGCAATCCACTCCCAAGGCAATCCCGAAACAGTCAGCCATTGAAAACCCTAATGGGGGTCGCTATGAGTTGGATACCGACTCGACGGCACCTAACAAGAACAACAGTTTAACGAACAGAGACAGACCTCCATAGTTCAGTTCTCGGAAACTCCAGGGACAACGCAGAAGTACAAGATGGGCCCTGATGATGATTGGAAAGAAAGTCAGTCAGAGGACCCTTTCCTGACAGAATTAAAATGTGTTCTGACTAGGCTGCTATGGAAAAAGTTTATTGTTAGTGTTTGCTTTTTTCTAATTAAAAAAATTAATCCCATAATCATTGACTTGTTTTAACTACGTTAGTACAGTTCTGTGGTATTTAAAACATGGTAAAGGACATCTGTATTTTTAATGATGAGATGAAGCTCTTGCCCTCGCCAAATCAACAAACTGAGCAGTTACACCTGAAAGAAACAGAGCCAAATGGGAAGAAGGAAAAAGCCGACGTTAGAATGGTAGCATAGCACGTTGCTGTTGTTGTCAGGTGCCGTCGAGTCAGGTCCAGTGCATAGCGACCCTCGTAGGATTTTCAGTGGCTGGCTGTTTTCAGGATTGTTTTCAGCAAAGGGCTTCCATGTCCTCCTCCCATTTTTGTGGCCCTGGGGATGGGATCCAGGGCCTCAGAAAACACAGAGCAGCACTCTACGGGCTAAGCAAAACCCCAGCCCTAGCATAGCATGTTGTTGTTGTGGTTGTTGTTAGGTGCCGTCGACTCATAGCAACCCTCATAGGGTTTTCAATGGCTGACTGTTTCGGGATTGCCTTGGGAGTGGATTGCCAGGCCCTGCTCCCATTTTTGTGGTGCTGGGACATAGCCGTATATTAACAATGATCAGGGAAATTGCAGAGAGAGAAAGGGCCACTTCTCAACCGTGTGTGTTGTACAGAGAAGCCGCTGACACACGCACGAGGTGCCCAAAACAATCTACTTCCAGCCCCGACTATGCTGTGAAGGATAGGGTTTATTTTATTATATTTTTCCAAGGCGATCTCGCAGCCTGAGGAAATACTGTTGCTCCCACAAGATGCCAAGCTATTGAAAGAGCCGTTCCGGGAGGGGGCGTGGAGGCAGGCGAAGTATATTTTCTAAGATTTTCCGATACTAAAACCCATTTACGACTGTTGAGAGAAATCTCTCTGACGGAGGATTTAGCTCTCACTAATCCTTAAGTGACTTGTTTTGACAGAGCCTTTATGGGAGATTTTCTCAGGAACTTCGGTTTGCTCTAAAGGAGCAATTACTGATTTGTCCTCCAGCACCTTCTTCTTCATCTTTTTTTTTTTTTTTAAATATATGCTAGCTAATGAACTTCATGTATGTTCCAAAATAGTGAGCGAATCCGATCAGCAGTGTTTACTGGCGAAATACAGGAACATTTGGATTTTCTTGGATCTTCTGTTCCCTTTCTCGCCTCCGGGTATCAAGGCCCTGGATTTCATTTCGTGTGTCATGTGGCCTTCTCAGCAGATTCTTCCACTTGAGCCCCTGGTAATCGAGCCCTACTTTCTATTTACACTGCACTTTCTCTACATAAAGACGTTTTCTCCTGCTTGGGGAGACGAGCATGGGGACCCTGGGTTTTTAAGCCTCCCCATGTTTGCTTTGGCTCAGCTAAGGCGTTATCTTTTCAGAGGTGACTGTGGTGGCTGGAGTACACTGCTCACCTCCCTGTTAAAGGGACCGCATGATGCTATGATGAGGGCTGTCATAGCTTATGTCCGACTCTGCCTACCGTGCCTGTGAACGGATTTGAAAACTCGACCTCACCTCCTGTCTTCCGCGTTGTGATTAAGTCCCACACCGGCAGAGGCTTGAAGGTGTCTTCCCAGCACAGCGGTTCTCAGAGTGTGGCGCCAGGAGGAATAGCAGTAGCATCACCTGGGAGCTTGTTAGAAATGCTGATGCTCAGGCCCCACCCCAGACCTGCTGAGCCAGGAAATCTGGGCGGGAGGTCTTGCAGTCTCTTTGCAAACCCCGTGGATGAATCCTGTGTGCCCACATTGCAGAAGCGCGCCTCTCCGGTCCCATCCCCAGCATCCAGAAAGACCACAAGGGAACCGTTCTTTAAAATCCCCACCCCCTCCTCCCTCAGACATCCCCGGGTTTGTGACTCCACGCCCAGTTTAGGTTTGTGACTTCAGAAGCCTCCTCTGTGCTGTTAGATTTCTGGCCCTAATTTATGACTGTGTTCACTCTTATATTTTTCGCAGTGTCAGTAAACCCTGCCAGTGGCAGGATTGTCTTTAGGGTATGGCAGGATAGATTGATGACTTTTCACAAAAGTGTACAAAACTCTAGACAAGCATTAACATCCTGCATTTAAGATTGTTCTTGAGACTTTTTTTTTTTTTTGAAAGCTGCCTGTCTTAATCCTCTTGTCAGGGCGCTGCTGTGTTAAGAAATGATCACTGATGTGACTTCGCCAGCTTCACATAAAAAAGTCAGCTGTGAGAACGCTTGCCAGGAAGAATTCTGTCCCTGGGCCCCTGTGGCCGGCGGAGATAGCTTCAGAGAAAGTGGGCGGCCATAGCAGTGGCTTAAAGAGAGGGGCATTGTGGGAAGCCTCTAAGAGTAACATGGGGGTCCTGTAGGCATTTTCCTGCTCAGAATGGCTGCATGGCAGAGGGGCAGTGGGCACTGCAGAATGTGGGGAGAGCCCAGGGACCTGAATCTGGAACCTGCTGGATCTGGATCCCCATTCGCTCTTGACAAATTGAATGACCTTGGGCAGGGGTGTTAGCATTCCTTACTTTTAGTTTCTTCATTTTTAAAATGTTGTTGTTATTGTCGTTAGGTGCCATCAAGGTCAAGTCGTGTCCCACTCATAGGGATCCTTTTAGGGTTTTCAATGCCTGATTGTTTCGGGATTGCCTTGGGAGTGGATTGCCACGCCCTTCTCCCTTTTTTTGCCGTTCTGGGAATCGAACTAGGGACCTCAGAGACTGTAGAGCGGCGCTCTACCAACTGAGCTAAATCCCAGCCCGTTTTTAAAAACCAGATGACCCCTAAAGATACTTTCAGCTGTAAAGTTTGTGATTCTGAGCCGGGAGTGGTGGCACACGCCTGTAATCCCAGTGATTCATGAGGCTGAGGCAAGAGGATCGCAAGTTTGAGGCGGAAGGCGGTCTGCACAATTTAGTGAGACTCTGTCCCTAAAGCAAAAATACAAAGGGGGCTGGGGATGCAGCTCGATGGTAGAGCAATTGCCTATCATATATGAAGCCCTGAGTTCAACTCCCATGTGCTGGGAAAAAAAAAAAAGAATGATTCTGAGTTTCCTTCTCTCATCTGACTTCCTACGCCATCCTTCTCCATGTGCCCTAGAGCAGTAGAGTTGACCCTCTAGAGACTCTGTCACCCACTGCCTCCTTCCTTCAGGTCCTTTCCTCTCTGAGGAGCTCCTTCTTACAGGGCTTGAACATGGAAACATAGGTACAAGGGAATCTCTTTTCGCCTGCTTAGAAATTTAACTGCAAATTGGCTGCTTTGATTTCTTCCGAAGGGGTCAGGTGGGCGCCCAGAGATGATAAAACACGGGGAGAAGGGAGGGGTGCGGTGGTCCAGAAACCCTTCGGAGGAATCAGAAACGCAAATGTTTCACAGACTCTTCCCTCAGAAAACCAGGGCTGCCCGCCTGACCCATTCCCTCTTGCCTTGTCCTCTGAAGAAACGGAGCTGCTAAAAAGCACAGCGGAGGTGAGACAGAGGACGCGCCTGCTAATTGCTGCCGAGCATCCTGGGATAGGGGCTCAGGGAAGGTCCTATCATCATCTTACTCGCTTCCAGTTCAGGGAATTCTCACACCTTCAGTTGAGAGCCGTGTCCTTGAGTAACCTGGTGAAGCGGGTCACTCGATGTAACAGCACACAACAGAGGACACCACGGTGCTTCTCTTCAGCCCAGTTTGCTGAACCGCGCTTGAAAGGTTCAATGGCCCTGTGCAGGCTCAGGCAGTGCAGGGAATACTCATCGCTACTCCCAAACTCTCCCCAAAGTAGGGGGAAACGTGGGATGGGGTGAGCAGACAGATGTCTTGTGTTTCTCACCACTGAAGGGTTCAGGAAAGTGCATTATAGAATCCTATAAGGTGGCCCAGTCTACAGCCGTACCGCTATGGTATCCGATCCCATCAGATCTCGGAAGCTAAGCAGGATCAGGCCTGGGTAGTCTTTGGATGGGAGACCCCTAGGGAATGCCAGGTGCTGTAGGCCTGGGAAAAGGACCTGGCAACCCACTCCCAAAAACAATCAGCCACTGAAAACCCTATGAATAGCAGAAAAGCAGGACAATAGTGTTTCATCTGTTGTACATAGGGTCGCTATGAGTCAGACGCCAACCTAACAACACCTAACAACAACAACAACAACAACAACAGCAATAAGGTGTCCCAGCTAAATTTATGCAGTGGCCACATGACAGCTTCCTACCAGGCTGAGAGCATGCCAGCTTTCCTTCTTGAATACCCTGTTACCCTCCGGAAACTGGAAGCCACTGGGCAGTGCCTTTCACACTATGATGGGGAAAGAGTTTATCTAATGAAATCATCCTAAGTATATTTCTTTCTGGGGGAAGTTTCAGCTTCCAGGATGAGGAGTGAAGGATGAAGTTGGGAACAGTGTCTGCAAGTTCCGCTGCGCTCCTCCCTGACACAGAGAAGTAGGCATCCATTTTGATCACATATTTGTCATATTGGAAGAGTCAGCTCAGAACGCTTCATTTTAACTTGGGTAACAGGCACTGGCACTGCCAACAGCACTGACTAGAAAATGGCATAAAGGCAGGGACTCTTGGGGGATTAGGCAGGAGAAAACACTGTAAGACACAGGGGCTCAGGTGACTAGGGGTCAAAGCAAAATGGCACCATCGCTATGTAGCCACCCTGTCTCCTGGCAAAAAGCTAAGACTATGTCATGAGTTTCAACATTCCAGATTTACAATATTTTGGAATCTTATTTAAAAAGAGCACTTGGTTAGGAATTGCAAAACCTGGGATTCATATCTTGATTTTGCTGTTAACCAGTCTTGTATTATTGGGCAAGATATTTCCTGTCATTCAGCCCTAGGATCCTCATCTGTCTAGTGAGGATGTTGACCTGTGTCAGGAATGGCAAATTTAGCATCCCTCCCCTTAAATGGCAGAGCTGGGATTTAGCTCAGTGGGTAAAGCGCTGCGCTGCAGTCTCTGAGGCCCCGAGTTCAATTCCCAGCACCGCAAAAATGGGAGAAGGGCCTGGCAATCCACTCCCGAGACAATCCTGAAGCACTCAGCCATTGAAAACCCTATAAGGGTCGCTATGAGTTGGATACCGACTTGACGGCACCTAACAACAACAACACCCTTAAATGGTGGCCTGCAGCCGTAGCCCTGTGGCATTGGATCCTGTCAGATCTCGGAAGCTAAGCAGGGTCGGGCCTGGTTAGTACTTGGATGGGAGACCGCCTGGGAACACCAGATACCACAGGCTTGGGAGAAGGACCTGACAACCCGCTCCCAAAAGTCAACCTGCCATTGAAAACCCTATGAACAGCAGAAGAAGCACTGACAATAGTGTTTCACCTGTTGTATGTAGGGTCGCTATGAGTCGGATACCGGCTTGACGGCACCTAACAACAACAACAACAACCTTTAAATGGCAGAGTTGGGATTTAGCTCAGTTGGTAGAATGCTGCTCTGCAGTCTCTGAGGTCCTGAGTTTGATTCCTAGCACCGCAAAATGGGAGAAGGACGTGGTAACCCACTCCCAAGGCAATGCTGAAACAGTCATTGAAAACCCTATGAGGGTCGCTATGAGTCGGACTCGATTCGACGGCACCTAACAACAACAACAACCCTTAAATGGCAGGCCTCTGTAACTGACTACAGACGGATTCTGGATAAGGCCTCCAGATCATTCTCAGCAAAGCAGCCACGACCTTTCAGAGTTCAAAGTTGAAACTTGACGTTTCTTTGCCATCTTCCCTCAGGAGGAAGCTTGGAAGTTGCCAAGATATCACCAGAGCATGTAGTTGTAGCAAACAAGGAAGGCTTCTGAGAAGAGGTAACTAAAATAACAATCTCAGAAAATGAGATTTTTTTTTTTTTGGCGGTACTGGAGGTTGAACCCAGGGCCTTGCGCTTGCATGCTCTGCAAGTGCTGGACCACTGAGCTGCACCCCCAGCCCATTTTTTACTTTTTGAGACAGGGTCTCGCTAAGTTACACAGACTGCCTCTGGTCTCCAACTTGCGATCCTCATGCCTCTGCTTCCTGAGCCACTGGGATTACAGGCGTGCGCCACCACGCTCAGCAGAAAGTGAGATTTTTGGAAGGAAAAAGGAATTTTCTAGACACGGAAAACAGGAAGAACAAAGGCAAGAAGCTGGAAAGCAGGCTGCAGAGTCTGCTGCGTTTTTAATGTGCTGGATTATAAGATGGGACACAGGAAATAGCAGGAAGTGCAGATGCCAGGCACTGGTAGGCTTGGGAGGCCAGGCTTTGGAAGTGTGGCCTGCCTTGCTGCCTACCTGCTGGCTGATGGTTTCTGAGTCCCCACCTTTGACTCTGCCTCTGCCTCTTGTTTCGTGTCTGACTCATTAGTTGTCTCTCGCTCAGTCTCATTCTGGGACTGACGTGGTCCCTTTCATGACCTCTAGCTGTGTGACCTAACAGGTGCTGTCCCTTACCCGGAGGCTGTAAAGGCTGTCTGTTGTCCATTCTGAGAAGCTCCTAATCCGTTGTCTCTGTTTTATATATGCATCTTGTTGTTCACGGGCCTCTTCCTCTCTCCTGCTGCATGCATACACACATGTGCACGTACAATGTGCGCGCACACGCGTGTGCCCACACACACCAGATCTGAAGCCGACATCAAAGGGGCTTGGGGAACATTACATAATGACACGTTCTATCTGATACTGTTTGGGCCTGCTGGAAGAAGAAAAATGGGCTCGTTTGCGGGATCCTATTGGCTCACACGTGGCGGAGGGTCTTTTTAAGGCTCTAATGGGCAGGCAGCTGGTTCTAACAGCAGAATTCAGGGGCCTTGATCTTCCCGGGACATCTCCCCCCTGTTTTGAACATTAGCTGTGGCGTGGGTCCTTCCCATGGAGAACTGTGAATCCTATTCAGCTGCCTCCTTGTGATTTGGACATGAACAGGGAGCTTTCTCTATCTACTTAATTCCCTTTGAAAGCTTTCTCGTCCTACTATTGGGCACTTCAGAGAGAGCACTGCATTAATATCTTCTGCTCTGGTTTCAACTTGGTATGGTTTTGTGATCTTAAAATAGACGGAATTACCACGGCAGGCATTGTTCTGCCTTGAACTCAAAGTCTCAAGAGCCAGTGCTCCTAAAAAGTTAATCCTTTTCTTATTTGCAAGGATTCTGGACTGTCGTGTACAAAGAAATATGCTAAATTATTTATAATCCAGGATTACTGCACTACCAAAGATTTCCTCGCCTAACATCCCAGCATCGCTAAAATGGCACCCACAGAACAGCGCTCGGCCACACCTTGTCACTGCTGTTCTCCGTGGTCCCTGTGAAAGGCTCTGGAGCATGGCGGTTGTTGCTGATGCCCTGACCACAGGCACACAGGCTCTCCCCCACCCCAGGGTCATCCTCTGTGACTCATTCGCTCACAGCTCTGCTTCGGGGGCCTCTGGGGCAAGAGAAAACCTGCCTGTAATGGTGTGGACAAGCGGTCCAGCCCTGGGTGACAAGCATGTAATTTCTTATTTTATTTAAGGCTTTCACCATGCATTCTTCTGAGAGGACTTGGCATGGGCTGTAGTTACAGAGTGGCGTTAAGTGAGACATTTTAGAAATATGCACTGCTCTACGATTAACTCTGAGAAAACTCACCGAGCTCTTACTTTTCCCAAATGTAAAATAAAGGGGTTAGAATAAATGATCGTGAAAGTGCCTTTGGCTCTCAAATCGAATGACTTTAAACAAGGACTGATATAATGCAGGGATATAAATGTGGTCAGATAATTGGAAAATAAGACAGTGGCATCTAAGGTACTGATCAGGGAAGATAGAGCCTGACAAATTTAATAGGCCCTGCTTTGAGTAGGGAACCTTCCAGAACATACATACATACATACATACAGATAGATAGATAGATAGATAGATAGATAGATAGATAGACATACACACACATACACACACACATACATACATATACATATGATGCATTTTCTTCTATTTTCAAAATTGGGAAATAACTCAATGCTATTTTATAATTAGGCCTGCAGCTGTAGCCCAGTGGCATCTGATCCTGCCCGACAGATCTCCGAAGCTAAGCAGGGTCGGGCCTGGTTAGTACTTGGATGGGAGATCACCTGGGAACACCAGATGATGTAGGCTTGGGAGACAGACCTGGCAACACACTCCCCAAAATCAATCTGCCATTGAAAACCCTATGAACAGCAGAGAAGCACTGACAATAGTGTTTCCCCTGTTGTACAGAGGGTCGCCATGAGTCGGATACCGACTCGACGGCACCTAACAACAACAACAACAACTCTTTATAAGTCATTCCCAGGTTTCAGAAGTAATCTTCTTATATTTTTAAGGTGTTTTTCATCCGTCACCATCCAGCAGCAGTGCATATTCCTTTGTGTGTGTTGATTTCATACATGGAAAGTTAACTCTGGTATAGATTTAACTGCGCTCATGGGAGAAGGTAAAGGAGGCAAAGTAGAAAGCGTGGTCTTCTGGTTTGGGGCTGTCGCCCTTCAGCATTTCACTTTGGGGATTCTGTGTCTTTGCCTACAAGGCAGGCCCCATCCAAATCCCAGCAGGAGCCAGTGCCTCCCCAGAATCCTGGCCATGCAGGGCACCTCTCATTTCTCTCCCCAAGGCTTTTGATGCTCTTCTGTCCTGCTGTCCCTTGCCCCAGCTGCCCCCTCTGCCTTCAGACTTCTGGGCATTTTGTTCCCTCCCTAATCCACGGGTGTCTGGGCCCTGTAGCAAGTGCGCAGGGCAGAGGCCTCATTCACCGGGATCAGAGAGGAAAATGAACTGAGGAGGGCCCACCCCTGGCATGCCCTCTGGCTGGGAGGTGGCGGGGAAGAGCGATCATTTCCCCTCCCTTCCTCCTTCCCTACCTTCCTCCCAAAGCCCCACCCCTCTCCTTTGCACAGGAAGCTCGCTTGCATGATCAGACTCTGAAAGAACATTCTGGGCCCCCCCCTCTCTGTGCCAGGAGCTGGCAGGACAGCTCCGAGGACCTCATTCCTGCTGTGGAGTTCCCAATCTAGCAGGAAAGAGTGGTTGCAGGCCAGGATCGTGGTGGGAGAGAACGGGGGCGGGGAGCTTGTGGGACACATGAGGTGGCCCTAACCCTGAGCATCAGGCTGCAGGGGGTGAGGCAGGGAAGGGTCGGAAGAGGTACATCTGGCCTGCCTCCTCCCCTCCATCCCCTCTTAACAATCTGAGCACCCCGCGGGGTCCGCAGCTGTCTGCTCATGGCCGACACATTGTTTCCTGTGCTGGAGGCTGGTTCTCGGCCCCACCCTTGCCCCTTGGAGCCCCATCCCTCAGGGCAGGAGGCCTAAAGGGGCAGGCTCACCTCACACAGCCTGGGACAGCCTTTTCTCTCTGCAGCTCCCTTTAATCGACAAGCGCCCGCCTGAACAGTTCAAGGAAAATTGGATCTTGATGAGAGCCAGCAACAGCAGGACACAGAGATCCATGGGGTGAAGGACGTCACCAGCCACACGGTGCCCAGAAATGCCATGTGTAGGGCGGGCCACAGGGCCACTGCAGCTTTGGTTTGATTTTATTCAGTTGAGGAAAAATGGCAACCACCTGCTTACTCTGAAAAGACTGCCAGAGCGTGGGTGTGCACGGTGTATACGTGTAGGCACGGTCTTCCTCTCCCTGCCTCACACCGCATAACTCTTCCATGACGCTCACACGTGTCCCTTTCCCACGCTGAAAGAACCTGGTAGAGCCGGGTGCAGTGGCGCACACCTGTAATCCCAGCAGCTTGGGAGGCGGAGGCAGGAGGATGGCAAGTTTGAGACCAGAGGCAGTCTGCGTAACTTAGTGAGACCCTGTCTCAAAAAGTAAAAAAAAAAAAAAAAAAAAAAAAAAAGGCGGGCTGGGGGTACAGCTCAGTGGTCCAGCACTTGTAGAGGATGCAGGTGCCAGGCCCTAGTTTCAACTCCTAGTACCGCAAAAAACAAACAAACAAACAAACCAACAACAACAACAACAACAAAAGAACCTGGTAGAGAAACCTCTAGGGACAGCTGACAATTAGAACCAGATCCACAGACCTGCTGCCCTTGTTTCATTGCAGCCCGTTGGAAGTAGGGTGGTCACATCCGGCAGGTGCAGGGCCACCCAGCCGAGGACCCGGCATCCTCACCCCGAGCTTATGGAGCACAGGGGCAGATGGGAGAACACCACCATCACCAGAAATCCCTCGCTCGGCAGAAATGGTGGCAGACGAGCCAGGAAACGGCATCTGTGCTGGGGTGTGCTGGGCACGAGGCTGGGACAGATAGACGAGGCTGCAGCTCAGGTGACACGAGGGTTACCAAGCAACGTAGGGGTGGAGAGAGAGACTTTCCTGGGCTCTTTCCCATCTACGGGGCTAGATTGTCTGGGGCCATCTTTCATTGGCTGATTGGGGCCGATTGGTAATTTTTCTTCATTTTGAGTTCTTGTTACCCTTCTTCAATGCCATGGTTAGACTATGTGAAGTATTAGACAATGTGAAGTAAAGCGGGAGGAATGTCGTTGTCCCCAGGTGCAACAAAGTACTGTGACTGGAGCCTCGGTGTCATCTGTCTGTCCTCTCAGTCAGGAGCTGGCAAGGTCATGGTGTGGTATTTGAAGGACAGCCCCACAGCCTGGATTGGTGTTTTGGTATAGCCAGCCTTTCATTCTAGCATTGTCCTGTGCCAAGGAGAGTGGGCTATTTTTATAAACCCCTTCCCTGCCTGTCCAAATGCCAAATAACCACGAATGTATAACTGCAGAGAAATAGATGGCCTCAGAGTTATAATCAGCAGGCATGAAAAAATATTCTTTTCTACCCATTTTGTGGTCCTGCCTCTTTGCCGCTTCTTTCTCTTTCTTCCTGCTCCTCTGCTTACCTGTTATATATTGAACACTTTCGTTTGACCAGCTTGGGTTTAATCCTAGTAAGGGTCTTCGATAACCCCTGAGACTTCTAAAATCTCTATAAAAACTCAGTCTGGCTCCCTTTTTATCATGACCCAGGCATGCACCCTAGTGACAGCATGACAGAGCAGGAACAAGGGCATGTCTTCACAGCTGGCCAAATAGCTGGATCCCTTCTGGCCAGAAAAGGTTGCAAATCTCATATGTTTTACATCTCTGTTAAAAGATTGTAGATGTCAGAAAGGCACTTGAAATATTTTTTGCCTGACTTTAGTGCTCCCCTCCCATCACATTCTCTCTCTCTCTCTCTCTCTCTCTCTCTCTCTCTCAATCTCAATATCTTTCTCTCTCCCTCTCTGCTTCCCTCCCTCTTCCTCTCCTTCTCCCTTCTCTCTCTTTCTCTCTCCCTCTTTCTCTCTGTCTCTTACCTCTCCCAACCCTTGTAAAAGATGAGACTAACAAAGAAGACAGCTTTCTTCTGACCTGCCTTAGTTTTATTTGTGATGACCTGATGCAGAACTAATCACTCCCATGAGCCACTAAACATTTGAGGAAGATGATCTTGTAGCCAGCCCATGAGCACAAAAGAGCATTATAGGTGAAGTTATTCTAACAAGCAGTCACATTTCAATGTGGTAACCATGAAACTCAGCTGGTCTTAGTAAGTTTTAGATTTTAGAGCTTTTACTCCTCATCTATGTCTGTGCCAGGAATACTTGCAGGTGTGCCACACCATTTCAGAAAGACACTGGTTATCTAGGAAGAAGTTGTAGCTATGAAATATACTCACTGCGCAACTTTGATGAGGACATAGTGTTTTTAGTAACATCTTAAATTGTTCTTTAAGAGTTTCAATCCTTTCACTGTACTTGTGCTTGGTTATGCAAGAAAAGTTGCTTTTTCCATCATTGTTACAGCTATCCCCAGGTCGACCTGCAGCGGTAGCCCTGCAGCGGTTGCCCTGTGGCATCCAATCCCGTCAGATCTCAGAAGCTAAGCAGGGTCGGGCCTGGTTACTACCTGGATGGGAGACCACATGGGAACACCAGAAGCTGTAGGCTTGGGAGATGGACCTGGCAGCCCACTCCCAAAAATCAATCTGCCATTGAAAACCCTATGAACCGCAGAGAAGCACTGACAGTAGTGTTTCCCCTGTTGTACAGAGGGTCACTATGAATCGGATACCGACTTGACGGCACCTAACAACAACAACAGCAATCCCCAGGTTGAGATCGAAGCTGTTGGTCTATATTGACTGAGAAAATGGGTTGGAATATTTTGCAGGAGGAATTAAAATTGAGGGCTGTAACTGGGTGGCCTTTGGCAGGTGACCCTATAAGGAGTTTAACACAAGCAGGGCCAAGGAAAGGTTCCACAGGAATTCCTCAGGCATAGAATTTGTGCCTTTCACTTGGGATAGTTCTGTACGTGGTTAAAGATGTTGCAGTGTCTAGCCTCCGAGACCTAGTTAGTGCCTCAGCCCTCCCTGGCTGTAGGATAGAGAGGTGCAGTAGCATACACAGGGGCTTCCACCTGCTCTTTGTTCAGCCACTGAGCCAGAACTACAAATCAGAGTCCCCTCACTCTTTTTCCTACCACCTTAATCACAGCCACTCTCCATTTTTTAATGTCTCTATGGATGTTGTGGGGGCTGGGATTTAGCTCAGTTGGTAGAGTGCCACTCTGCAGTCTCTGAGGTCCCAAGTTCGATTCCCAGCACCGCAAATATGGGAGAAGGGCCTGGAAATCCACTCCCAAAGCAATCCCGAAACAGCCATTGAAAACCCTATGAGGGTTGCTATGAGTTGGATACCGACTCGATGGCACCTAACAACAACAACAACAATGGATGTTGTGATGGTCTGGCTTATCTCAGATCGTATGATCTGATTTTGCTGGAGAAATATGATCCCCACCGTCACAAGGGCTTGTCTCTTTCCTGGGACAGGCCCTTTGAATAGCAGATGGGGTTCTTTTAAAGATACCCTCTATTTACTGAGGGTCTACCATTGAGTCAGGTTCTGTCGAGTTGGTATGCAACTCATAGCGATCCTCATAGGGTTTTGAATGGCTGAATGCTTCGGGATTGCCTTGGGAGTGGATTGCCAGGCCCTTCTCCCATTTTTGCGGTTCTGGGAATTGAACTCGGGGCCTCAGAGACTGCAGCAAAGTGCTCTACCCACTGAGCTAAATCCCAGCTATGAGTCAGATACTGACTCGACGGCACCTAACAACAACAACAACAACCATTGAGTTGGGCTGAGATTTACACAAGACCAACGGTAAGGCAGTGATTCCCCAAGAAAAGTCCGAGTGATCAGGAAGGGAGTGGTGGACATGGAGGCGAAGGTGGGCAGGATGGTCAGGCAGCACCAACCATGGAGCCTCTACCTATGCACCAGGCGCTGTGTTCTAGCTCTACCTTTACTGTCTCGTGGAACCGTCACAACCACCCCATCAGCAGGTGGTGGTACCCTCATTTACAGAGGAGGAAGTTGAGGTTCAAACAGGTGAACTCTTTGTCAAAATCATACTCCTGGGCAAGTGGCAAGGCTGAGATCTGAGCCAAGACATAGCGTTTGCACTGCATGCCATAAAGAGGGTGAGCTGTGTTTTATCTCTTACGCCACATATATCCATCCGTGTAGATTCCTGAGGCAAAGCCACTATCGAAAGTGGACAGACGTTGTCACCCTTTGGCTTGGACTGGACTATCTATCATTGTAGAGCATGCTACTCCAAACCTTTGCGGACAAAAGGCACAACCATTTCATTACATTTCACAGTTGTTGTGGATCAGGAAAGCTGGCAAGGTTGGCTGGGCAATCCTTCCATTCCATATGACATCAGTTGGCATCACTTACTGGGATTCAGCTGCAGCCAGGATTGGCGTGAGGGATCCAAGATGGCTTTCCTCGTGTGTCTGCTAACTGGATGGGAGCAGCTGGAAGTCTGAGCCTCAGCTAGGGCGCCTGCCTCTTCAGACATTGTTAGGTGATCTCCACAGGGCTCCACCACAGAGCTCCTGGACCTCTCAGCTCAGGGCCCCAGGAGAGCATGGTAGAGGCTGTCAGTCCCCTTAAAAGCTGAGCTCCACAGGGCCACTGCACTGCTTCTGCTCTGCTCTGTTGCACAAAGCATCACAGGCCAGCCCAGATTAGAGGCTAGGCAGTATCGGAGTGTACAACCATATTTATTTTTAAATTGCTATTTTTATTAGAAATGTTGTAGTTAATTTACAACTTAGTGGTTTTTGTTATGACACTTCCATGCATGCATA
This sequence comes from Pedetes capensis, assembly GCA_007922755.1. Classification (NCBI taxonomy): domain Eukaryota; kingdom Metazoa; phylum Chordata; class Mammalia; order Rodentia; family Pedetidae; genus Pedetes; species Pedetes capensis. Next base: position 25,989 of record VMDO01003526.1, read on the forward strand.
GCATTGTACATGGCTCATGGTCACATCAGCCATCTTTACTATAGTTTTATGTTCTTTCCATAAAATCAAGTGAAAAGACTGCTTTTTTGGGGGGAGGGGTACTGGGGGTTGAACCCAGGGCCTCGAGCTTGCATGCTCTGCAAGTGGTGGACCACTGAGCTGCGCCCCCAGCCCATTTATTTTATTTTTTGAGACAGGGTCTCACTAAGTGACGCAGACTGCCTCTGGTCTCGAACTTGCGATCCTCCTGCCTCCGCCTCCCGAACCCCTGGGATTACAGGCGTGTGCCACCACACCCGGCCAAAAGGCTGCTTTTTAAGGCAGGGGTCAGTGTGGGCCAAACTACGCAGAAACATGTGTTTGTGTGGATGTTCATCCTGTTCTTGATCCCCACCTTTGTCTCACCCTTGGATTTCCAACCGCCCTTCCCCTAAGTCCCGAAAACCTGTACTCAGGAAAGATGAGACTCTTATGACTCAGCTGTCTTTGGGGGACCCTTTTCCTCTCAAGCTGTATCACTAATGGGTGGAATTAGAGGATTTTCCTCTTGTTAAAAAATATGCTGGGCTGGGATTTAGCTCAGTTGGTAGAGCGCTACACTGCAGTCTCTGAGGTCCCAAGTTCAATTCCCAGCACCACAGAAATGGGAGAAGGACCTGGCAATCCACTCCCAAGGCAATCCCGAAACAGTCTGCCTACAAGGGTCACTATGAGTCAGATACCCACTTGATGGCACCTAACAACAACAACAACAACAACAACAACAACAACAAAAATATGCTATTCCTCAAAGGTTTGGGGAGGCAAAGCAGGCAAGAGAGAATGGGTTTAGACAGCACCAGTAAACTCCAGACCACTTCAGTAACTAATTCTTCATCACGACAGTCACGGCTCTGTGCCCCCATCTCATAGGCTGCTCGCCTTCTCCCTGTCTCCCCCTTTCTCTGTATCCCTCTGCCTTTTCTTCACTCTGACCCTTTTCCTCTCACTCCATACACACATGTGAATTTATATTTTTAGATTTGTTTATTTCTTCCGATACCTCACTGGGATAACCACAAGTTGTCAAATACATAAAATCATTTGGCTCTTTAAAAAAAAAAAAAAAAAAAACACTTAGGTGACATGAGGATCCAGCCATTCCAGGAAAAGGGGAAGATGATATTTTTTTTCAGTGTTGCAAGCCCAAAGAGGCATTTATGAAAAGAAAAGAAAAAGGGTCTACAAAGGATGTGAGGCTCATATTCGTGGGTCTGGGTTACCGTCGGTCTTTTTTAGGTTGTCCCAGAAGCCAGCCTCTCAGGTCTGTGTCATTTTCTTCTTCTCCCTCGCTCTCTCTTTGGGATACTTTTTTTTCCGTTCTATTTTGAGCACCACAGCATAGTTCTTTTATTCCATTTGTCAGCCACAGATGCACATCCAGTTGAAAAGCACCCCAGCCTCCGCCGTCGCCACAATGCCTCCAATACTGTGGCGGCCACTGAAGGTTCTGGCCACATAAATCTGTTGATTTGTGGCTTCTCTGTTGTTTTAGCTCTTGGTGTGACCAGTGGGGTAAAACCTCAAATGAGGGAAGAATGCTGAAAGAGAAAATTGGTCGTGACAAAGAAGTGCTGCGGGTCCCCTAGGTGATATAGAACCCCCATATTTTGCATCCACTGTAGCCTTTCATTGTGTCTCCCAGTTGTATCATGGAATGGGTTTCCCACGTCCTCAACACTCTCTCCTATGTCCTTTCAAACTGCCCTTTTTCCTTCCTCTCCTTAGTTAAATTCTACTACATTCTTTTACTTTTTGCAACAACAAAATAATCTATGTGTTTTCTATTTATGAAAGCAGTACACACCTAGTGGAGAATCTTTGAAATATAAACACAGCAAAAGAAAAAGATGCTGAGTAGCTGTCATACTGGCAGTCATCGATAACCACATTCATTTGTTCATTTTATTTATTCAACAATAATTATTATATACCTACTATGTGAAGGGCTTTTACTATCAGAGATATGCTGTTGTTGTTGTTGTTGTTGTTGTTGTTGTTGTTGTTGTTAGGTGCCATTGAGTTGTGTCTGACTCATAGCGACCTTCATAGAGTTTTCAATGGCTGATTGCTTTGGGATTGCTTCAGAAGTGGATTGCCACATCCTTCTTGCGGATCAGAGATACAGAAGGAATAGAAGAGGAAAATTTCTGGGCTCATGGACTTAAGTTTAATGGGAGAGACTAACTATGAAATAATGACATGATTACAAATGTGACCTTAATGGCTGTATACTGTTCTGTCATTTGTATATATTTTGGGTTAGATTAACATTCTTGTTTTTGTTTTATGGTGCTGGGGATTGAACCCATGGTTTTGTACATGCTAAGGAGGCACTTACCACCGAGCTACATCTAGATTAACACTTTTTAATGTAACCTATATATTGTATTTGCCTGCAGCCACACTACTGTGACTTCTGATCCCATCATATCTCAGAAGCTAAGCAGGGTTGAACTGGTTAGTACTTGGATGGGAGACCACTGGGAACACCAGGTGCTGTAGGCTTGGGAGAAGGACCTGGCAACCCATTCCCCAAAAACAATCAGCCATTGAAAATCCTATGAATAGCAGAGAAACACAACAATAATGTTTCATCTATTGTCCGTAAGGTCACTGTGAGTCAGACACTGACTTGACGGCACCCAACAACAACAACAACAATAATTTGTCAAACTGATCACATAGTTGGGCATGTAATCTCAGCATTCAAGAGGCTAAAGCAGGAGGATCATGAGATTCAGGCCAATCTGGGCTACATAGTGAGACCCTGTCTCAAGAAAAAAAAAGAAAAAGAAATTTTTAAAAATGAATCACATTTTTAGACATTTACATTATTACAAATGTTTTATTAGTATAAGGAGCATTTCACTTCACATTCTTGTACATAAATCTTTGCATACCCTCTTTTCATGTTTCTTAAGGGATTATTAGTAGGTCGGTGATTGGACATTTTTGAACACTATGAATGTGTGTTGTCAATTTGTTTTATCACTGCTGTACAACTTACCCCTCCCCACCCTGTTGTTCAGTGATGCAGGTAGCCATACTCCTACCAGCAATAAATATTAATTGTTGTTGTTAGGTGCCATCGAGTCGGGATCTGACTCATGGCGACCCTCATAGGGTTTTCAATGGCTGACTGTTTTGGGATTGCCTTGGGAGTGGATTGCCAGGCCCTTCTCCCATTTATTTTTGCGGTACTGGGAATTGAACTCAGGACCTCAGAGACTGCAGCGCAGTGCTCTACCAAGTGAGCTAAATCCCAGCCCAAATATTAATTAGTCAAGCTAAATTGTACTGTTTTATACAGTTTTGCAAATCAAAACTAATTTCTTATTCTTTCTTATAAAAGCAGTAAATGCTTACTACACAATTAAGAAAAACAAACCAGGCTGAATATATCGGAGAAAAGAATACAAATTACTACCACCCCACTCTATTCAGCAATAATCCCAGATTCCATTTGGGTGTGTGTCCTTCCAGACTTTCCTATTTCTATAATAAAGATCCCTCTGAAGCGTAAGTCCTTTTAGAATAAGCATGCCACAGAGAAAACATAGGTACAGCTAACCTGGGTGCTGCACTTGTCTCTGCCCTAGGTGTACTGAGTAGTTCTAAGCAAACTGTATTATCACTTGCCCTCCCTAGGCTTTGGACTCGTTGTTGTTGTTGTTAGGTGCCATCAAGTCAGTGTCCGACTCATAGCAACCCTATGTACAACAGGCAAAACACCATTGTCAGTGCTTCTCTGCCATTCATATTTGGCCTAAGAGATGTTTATTACTGTTTCACTTAGGTCAGAGTTTCTCCACCTCAGCACTACCCATAGTTGAGGCCAGAGAATTCTTGGTTGTGGAAGTTGTGGACTGCATTGTAGGATGGGTAGCGGCATCCTTGACCTCTACCCATTAGAGGTCACTGACATACCCCATTTTTAGTTGTTAACAATCAAAAATGTCTTCAGACATGGCTACACATACCCTGGGGCAGAGGCAAAATTGCCCAGATTGAGAAGCACAGTTTTAAACTCAAAAGCACAGTAATCCCAAGTATAGTGAATGTTAGTGGTTGCAACCAAACAAAACTTCCAGTGTTTGCCAGCATGCTTGGTACTGGGAGACAAAGGAGGTGGTAGATATGGGAACAGCAGGGCCAACAAGGAGGAGGCACCACCTGAGGTAACTGCTGGGGCAAATCCCAAACATGTGCCCCAGAAGACAATGCTCCTAGCCAGGGCTGAGTGGCAGGTGTCCGTGCGTGGTTGGTGGGAAGGCAAATGCATTTCTTTTGAAACAGTTATGTTGTAAGACAAAGTGGTGATGAATTATTGAATGGATTCTTTTTTAAACACAGATTCATCATCTTTCTTTTTCATCAGCCCAGTGGCAAACGAGGGGAAGCAGAAACGGGAATGTTTTGCAAAGAGTTTCAAATGCTAGCTCCCCTTGGTGAATGGCCCCCTGGCTTGAGGTGTTATTTCCTTCCTGAGTGGCCTTTAATGCAGCTATTGTTCAGAAAAAGACTTGCCCTGTTTTCTGACACTTTCTCTTTCACTCGCTTTGTGTGTACATGGGGGAAGCGGCAGGCTGGCCGTTCTGTTTTGAAACACGCTTTGAGCCTCAGATGTAGTGGCTCATCTCGTGGTTTATGCCCTACACTGACTGACTTTCTCAATCTTTCTTTCTCTTTCTTTCTCCCCACGCACCTCTCCCCACCTCTTTTCCTTTCTTTTTTCAATGCTGGGGGATTGAACCCAGGACCTGACATATGATTTGTAATTGCTCTACCACCGAGCTGCACCCTCAGCCCATTGTTTTACTTTTGTATTTTGAGACAGGGTCTCACTAAATTACACAGGCTGCCTCTGGCCTCAGAGTGCCTCCTGAGTCCCTGGGATTACAGGGGTGCACCACTGCACCCAACAATCCTACCCTGACTTTCTAAGGGATGGTGTTGAGTTTACTGAGTGTGAAAATGGCGTTTGCGTCCAATGGTTGAGACAGGTGTCTTCTGGAGAGTTGAACACATCAGAAAAAGCCCTGCAGGAGCAAGGATGGGGCAGCGGTGGGTCCTGGCCTGGCAAGGAATGTCTCTCCAGCCATGGTCTGTGTACCCAGGCTCAGGACTGGCAGGAGGGATGCGCTGTGGAGGCCATGGGAATGTGGGGTGTCCGCCAGGTGCAGCCAAAAGGCAGAGGCCAGGCCGACAATGATAAAAGGGCACCAGGGACCTGAGCGTTGTGGAAAGATAGAGCAAAGGCAGGGCATTGTTCCCAGCTCTCTTCCCACGTATTAAGTCACTGCTTTTCAAATGGTCCAAGATCCTAACTGGATCTAGAGGAGGCCTCAGGGTGGTTAAATAGGGGTGGAAAATGAAGGCTGAGTTGTTGGATAAGCAGGTGAATGGCAAAATTTGTTTTGCAGATTACTACCTGCCTCACATTTAAAAGAAAGGAATAATCTAAGGGGAAAAGTGTTAAACCCATTGGCAAATGTGGATATTTCTAGTTTCCCATTTAATGTTTTCATACCATAATTTCACTATCTGTGAAAATCAGTCCATTGCTTATTTCTGATTTGCTTACACCTTATTTCCTTTTACAGAGGGTTTGTGCTGGCCTGCAATAAATTCGCAAACTAACAATGGCAAAAAATAGGTTGAATCAAATGAAGTTGCTGAAATTCGATGGTTTTTGACATACAAAACTGGCAGTAGGTCTATCCTACTAGAAACCACTGTTTAGAAATTAGATCTAAGGGTAAGTTAGAGTGAAGAGAAGAATGCCTGGGAGTGGGTGGGTGGTAGAAGAGATAAACACTGGCTGCAGACAGGCACAGTGGCTAGTCGTTAGTACTGCCTTACATATTCCTGGAAATCAGAGAGTCAAGTGAGATGTGATTGGTCAGAAGAAAAGATGTCAACCTCTGAAGCGGGTAAATCCAGTCCTTATATTTTCATACAGAAGCAATTCTACATGCAAGCTCCCCTGGGGGACCTATGGTGTTGGGGAGATTTATTTCTACAAAGCACACTTACAGGAAATGCAGTCGCGGATTTCACAGATCCCCTTCTAGCGACCCAGGTGACAATTCCACATTCACAGGGATGGTTTGTACCTTTATTTTTTAAAAGAAACAGTACTCTAAAATGGTGCATGGAGGTGGAAGGTTTATCCTTGTGTCTTATTTTAAAAGTGGTAAAAAGGAAATTTTTTGCTTCAGCTAAATAACATTTAAAAGCATTTCCTTTCAGTATAGAGGTATTTCCGGAAGTGACCTGAGACCTCCGTTCTGTCAGTATGTTTGTTGTTGTTGTTGTTGTTGTTGTTGTTGTTAGGTGCCGTTGAGTCATGTCCAACTCATAGCAACCCTCATAGGGTTTTCAATGGCTGACTGTTTCAGGATTGCCTTGGGAGTGGATTGCCAGGTCCTTCTCCCGTTTTTGCGGTGCTGGGAATCGAACTCAGGGCCTCAGAGACTGCGGAGCAGCACTCTACCAACTGAGCTAAATCCTGGCCCTGTCAGTATGTTTGAGACAGATTTTATTGATATCCTTACATGTCTGATTACCTCTAATGTCACTTCATGTCGTAAGTCCTCACAATTTGTTTCTGTAATGTAAATAATCACAAACTATTTGGGGAGCTTTTTTTCTGGAGGGGGCATTTTTTTTAGGAAAAATACATGGAATCATATAAATACTGCAGTAATACAATGATCAGGTTGCCTCTAATTAGATGTTTGGTGTGTTCTTTCATTCACTTTTGATGGTCATTTGCTTTTAATTCTCCAAATAGCAATAACAGCTCATATTTCTGAACACTTGCTGTGGCCCTAACACTCTCCTAAAACCTTTAGATTCAACATCTTACATATACTACCCAACAGTCCCATGATTCTTATTGTGCTGATGAACAAATTGAGGTTTGGAAAGATTAAAAAAAAATACTTCCCAAGGTAGCCTGCCAAGCAACTAGCAAATCAAGATTCATACTGAGTGCTGTGGCCCTAGGACCCTTGTTTATCACAGTACTCTCCTGCCTCCCTGCAGAGACACACACCATTGTTTGTGGCTTGTTCTGCATCTTAGTGGAGATTTAGGGCATACTCCTAGCACACAGAAGCAGTTTCAACTTGTCAGATAAGAACCTGAGCAGTGAAGCTGGGCACAGTGGTGCATGTCTGTAATCCCAGCACCTTGGGAGGCAGAGGCAGGAAGATAGGGAGTTTGAGGCCAGAGGCAGCCTGTACAATTTAGCTAGACTCTGACTCTACAAAATAAAACATGGGCTGGGGTGCAGCTTAGCACTTGCAAAGTATGTGCAAGGCCGTGGGTTCAACCCCCAAGTACTGGGAAAAAAGAAAATAGAAAAGAAAACAAAAACAAACAAATAAATACAATAAAAAAGAATTTGAGCAGTAGAGGGACTGGGCAAGAAGCCCAAGGCTAGCTGGCTCTCGAAAAAAGCATGACTCTAGCTTAGAAGGGGAATTGAAAATCTTTATGCCCTGCCCCCTAACCTGCACAACCTGATAGGTAAGGGGTTGAGTTGAGCTGGAAAAGAAATACCAGTCGGGCATGGTCATGCATGCCTGTAATCCCAGTGACTCGGGAGGCTGAGGCAGGAGAATCACAAGTTTGAGGCCAGAGGTAGCCTGTGTAGCTTAGCGAGACCCTGTCTCAAAAGGGGGTTGGGGGCTAGGAACGGAGCTCAGCAGCAGAGTGCCCTGGGTTCATTCCACCAGTACCACAGGAAGGAAGGAAAGAGGGGAGAGAGGGAAAGAGGTGGGGAGGGAAGGAAGGAGGAAGGGAGGATGGAAGGATGGAAGGAAGGAAGGAAGAAGAAAGGAGAAAGAGGAAGGGAAGGAAGGAAGGAAGGAAATGGAAGGCAGAGAAAGGAAGGAAAGAAGGAAGGAAGGAAAGAAGGAAAGAAAGAAAAAGAAAAAGAAAGAAAGAGAGAGAGAGAGAGAGAGAGAGAGAGAAAGAAAACAACCAGATATACCATGGTCTGGTACTCAAATTAGCATAGAGAAAACTAAAGATTGTGGGCAAAACATCAATTCCGGATACCTAGGGGGAGGGATGGGGCTGGGATTTGGCTCAGTGGGTAGAGCGCTGCGCTGCAGTCTCTGTGGTCCCGAGTTCAATTCCCAGCACTGCAAAAATGGGAGAAGGGCCTGGCACTCCACTCCCAAGGCAATCCCGAAACAATCAGCCATTGAAAACCCTATGAGGGTCGCTATGAGTCAGATACCGACTCGATGGCACCTAACAACAACAACAACAGGGGGAGGGATATGTAATGGGAATTTTCCTTTAACCAACCCACTTCAGTAGTTTGGGGAAAGGACATGACTTCTGGACAGAAGTTACTTCCTTTGGAAAAAGAAGTACAGCAGGTCACTACAGTGACATGGCCTCTGAGAATGGCTGTTTTGGGGAGCTTGGGCTTTTGTATAGAGGCTCAGCAATAGTGGAAAGCTGTGATTTAGGCAAGAAGGTGAAAGAGCAGGCTAGCAGAGGAAAGCAAGGCTTTCCTGCAAGCAGAGGCATTCAGGGACCAGGGCTGGCCTCAGAGAATGGCTAGGGCTTGGCCGACGGAGGGTGAACAGGCAGACCCACGATACGTCAAGGTGGTTGGAACGTCTCTTCAGGGTCTAAGCTCTGACTTTTTCTGCATCACACTGGCCACTAACATGATGATGTCAAGTCCACAGCTGTCCCTGTATCCCAAAAGGGTAAGCACCGATAAGAATACCTCTTCCCATGGAAAAGTCTGTCAGTTTATCTCCCACTTGATTTTTCACCAGCCCAAACTCGCTTCTGCTGAACCTGTTTTTTAAAGTTTGTGTACTCATGGTGAGACGTTTGAAGTAGGATGGTTGACACATTTCGTTTGCCTTGAAGAGAAATGAATCCAAATCGAGTATCATTAGAACGCTGCTGGTGTATGATTTAGGCAATTTTACCATTATCTGCAAAGAGAAGAAATCATGGGTTTATTCAGACATAATTCTGTAGCATAAAAGTGAAATCTCCCTTTCACTGCTTTGACTACTGGATTTTATTTATTTTACTTAGGTTTCTGAAGTACTGAGTATCAGGAACTTAGTGAATTTGATCTTAAATTCAATTGCTAATGGGTTTTTAGATCTTGGAATGCATTAATGATTTGGGGGTGATCTTTGGTGTTTTCATTTAAAATAGTCCTTCACAAACCAGGCGCGGTAGACCACACCTGTAATCCCAGCAATTTGGGAGGTGGAGGCAGGAGGATCACAAGTTTGAGACCAGAAGCAGTCTGCGTCATTTAGTGAGACCCTGTCTGAAAAACTAAAAAAATGGGCTGGGGGTGCAGCTCAGTGGTACTCTGAAGCCAGTGATACAGCACTTGCAAAGCATGCAAGCACCAGGCCTTATGTGCAACCCCCAGTACCCAAGGAAAAAAAAATGTTCCTACTTTCTTTCTTTCCTTCCTTCCTTTCCTGGTACTGAGGTCTTAAACCCAGGGACTTGCACAGGGTAGGCAAGTGCTCTATCACAGAGCCATACCCCTACCCCTTTTTTCTTCTTTTATTTTGAGACAGTGTCTTGCTAAGTTTCACAGGCTGCCCCTGGCCTCAAACTTGCGGTCCTCCTGCCTCAGGCTCCTGAGTCTCGAGATTACAGGTGTGCACCACGGCTCCTGGCTCCTGGTTATTTCTTGAAGTGAGAGAAGAAGTGCATTTTAGATAATGGCCAAAAACTTTTTTATTGAATTCTACTTTGGGTCAAGATCTAGGCAAGGCAGGATGGAAATATGCCAGAGACAGAAGTCAGAGGCTGAACTACAAAAACATTCCCCATGGGCTAAAGTTGTGTACAAGATAGCCAGTGACCAGGTATCTGGTAATGTTGGCAGCTTGGTGTTGGCAGGAAGTAACTGCTCAGTGGCATTTACCATTATGATTGTAAAGTGATAATAGCAATGGAGGTTATAATAGCTACCTGGATTTTAAAAACCTAGCCACTTTGTGGAGATATAAGTTACATATATAATTTACCCTTTTAAGATTTAAAATTCAGTCATATGTTCACAGAACGTGCAGCCATCATTGGCATCTAATCCCAGGATATTTCCCTCACCCCAAAAAGAAATTCCGTCTGCATTAGATGTTCTCATTCTCCACTCCCATCACCTCCTAGCAGCCATTAATCTACTTGCTCTTCCTATGGATTTCCCTATTCTGGATACCTCATCTAAGTGGAATCATGCAGTTAGTGGGTTGTAACTAATTCTTAGCATGCTTTTGAGGTTGATTCTTACTGTAGCATGTCATTACTTCCTCCCTTTTTATTGCTGAATAAGATTCCATTGTATGGACATACCACATTTTGTTTATCCCTTCATCAGATGATGGACACTTGAGTTGTTTCCAAATTTTGTCTTTTACAAATAATACTGCTGTGAGCATTCATGCACAAGTGTTTTTATAGATAATATGTGTTTTCAGTTGTCTTGCATACATACCTAGGAATGCAATTGGTGGGTCACATGGTAACTATTTCATTTCTTGAAGTACTGTGCAAAACTGTTTTCCAAAGTGGGTGCACCATTTTGTAATCTCAGTGCATGAAGGTTCAAATTTCTCCATATCCTCACCAGCACTTGTTATTATCATTTTGATTTTAGTTTGCCCTAGTGGATGTTAAGTATTATCTCTTTGTGGTTTCCATATACACAACTACTAATGATGTTTAGTGTCTTTTTATGTGATTGTCGGCTGTTTATATATCTTCTTGAAGAAATGTCTATTTAACTTGTTTGCCCATTTTTTAATTGTCTTTCTTTCATAGAGCTGTGTTAGTTCTTTGTGTTATTTTTGATACAAATCTCTTATGATATGATTTGCATAAATTTTCTCCCATTCTAGAAGTTGTCTTATACCTTCTTGATTACATTCTTTTGTGCACAAACATTTTTAATTTTGAGGTAGTCCAATTTATCTGTTTTTCCTTTTGTCACTTGTGCTTTTGATATCAAGTCTAAGAAACCTTTGTCTAATTCAAAGTCACAAAGATTTATTCCTATGTTTTCTTCCAAGAGTTTTATCTTTTACAATTAAATCTATGGTTCATTTTATATTAATTTTCATATGTGATATGATATGGGAGTCCGGCTGAATTCTTCTGTATGTAGATAACAGTTATCTTTTTAAAGAGTTAATTGAAAAGACTTTTTTCTTCATTGAATATCTTAGAGCCCTTGTTTAATTGCTTATTGATTTTTACTCACTAACTAAATCAACAAGATATCTTAGTATCATGTCAAAATAGTCCCAATCCCCTCTTCAGAAAACTCACTGCCACTTGATGAGAAAATGCATTAAGAAAAATCAAAAAGACACTCTTTCATTTTTGACATTATTATATTCTTACAAAATATCAGACCCTATTGTAGGTCCTGAAGAGACTAAGATACATAGGAAGGAGAAGAATGTACCACACTGAGGCAGGTGAAAGAAACACGAGCATTTGATTTTTAATAAGACTACCTATGATTCTGCCTGCAGCCATAGCCCTGTGGCATCCAATCCCGTCAGATCTCAGAAGCTAAGCAGGGTTGGGCCTGGTTAGTCCTTGGATGGGAGACTGCCTGGGAACACTGGGTGCTGTAGGCTTGGGAGATGGACCTGGCAACCCACCCCCAAAAACCAATCCACCATTGAAAACCCTATGAACAGCAGAGAAGCACTGGCAATAGTGTTTCACTGTGAGTCGGATACCGACTTGATGGCACCTAACGACAACAACAACCTATGATTCTATGAAATTCCACGATCTGTTTTTGAGATTTGTACATGCTCATTGTAGTGTGTGTTTCGTGTTTATTTTCCTCGGTGAACTAGTTCACCCTGGAATGGAGATGTTCTTCTTTTAACAGGTATTCACCAATATCTCCAAAGTTAAAAACACCTCTGAAATAGCATTTGGCATATTGAATTGCAACTAGGTATCTGTCCCACTAACCCTTGAGGAGAGAACCACGTTATCATAACATCACATATCCATAATTCTCCAGCATAAAGGGCATCTCTTACGTGTTTATTAAATGAATAAGTGAATCGTGAATTTTGCCAGCTGGAGTTTCTCTCTGAAAACTTCTTGAAGGGGTCATTTGCAAATTTTCCAAATGACTTCATAAAAGACAAGCAACAAAAATCTCAACAAGTGAGATGCATCACGTGACAAGGACACTTCAGTGATATGACTCTATCACATTACCTTGGTCTGACGACAGTGTTTTTGTTGGTTTGGTTTGGTTTGGTTTTGGCTTGGTTTATTTATTACTTATTTGTTGCTGTATTTAGGAATTAAACCCAGAGACTCACACATCCTTTGCTGTGCTCTACCACTGGGCTGCACCTCCAGCCTATTTTTCAATTTAAGATAGGACCTCCTTATGTTATGCAGGTTGCCTCTGATGTCAAACTCATGATCTTCCTGCCTCCACCTCCGGAATCACTGGGATTATAGCCATGCGCTACCATACCTGGCCTGATAACAATGGTTTAGGAATGAGTGAGGGGATGCTGTGTACGGGTAGCAGGGCATTGATGCTCTGGACTTCCAAAGAGAACATTGTCTTCAGCCTGGGAAGGAAGATCTTAAAATCGAACTTAAGCTCAATAGGACCCAGATGTTTCAAGTCGTCAAAACCACTCGTCAAAGCAGCTCTACTGATTCCGACAGCGTGGCGGGTTTCTAAAGCTCCCCCTTGCTGTTTGAACACACAAGGGATAGATCCCAGAATGCACCAACCTCAGAAAAACTACGTTTTAGAGAGGGGACTAACCTCAGGAAGTTAATTCTCCATGCTCTGGCTGTCACAATCACAATTAATTAGTTGTGAGTTCCTTGAGAGAACGTTGATACTGTCGTGGCTTGATTTACTTGAAATCGTAGAAATGTTCGGGCTTTCCGAAGTGTGTGGTAGCATTAAACCCTTGGCTCTCACAGCTCTGGTTCTTCTCTTTCCCTGAGGATAACTTACATTAACGACACTGAACAACTGTGCTCTTCAAAGGAGTTTTAGGAGAACTTGATCCCTAAATGAAACAAGCAAAAGGTTGAGAATAACTACCATGGAAAATAATATTCCAAATGGCTCCTTGGGTGGTCTCCCGGAGAATACCACCAGGCAGAAGAAACCAAAACATTTAACCTCAGCCAGAACTTCTGGTTCACAGCAAATCTGCTGAAGGCTTGGCTTCATTCATGGTGGGGGACAGGGTGCTGCCACCCACCTCAGGCCTCTTTTGCAGAATTTATTCCCTGAAAGGCCATATTCTTCTCAAGAGCAATTTCCACTGGACATTTTGGTGAGCAAGTGGCAGACACATTCTTACAGATAGGTTAGGGCAGGCCTCTTTCCCTCAAGAGTCTCTCGTACGTCACAAGCCAGCCCTAAAATTCTTCAGATAATAGAACAGAATGAGTCCTGCTACCATGGATAGATATGTCCAATTTTTATTACTGATAGATCATATGGGTTATTGAGAGACCTAGGCAGAGCAGCAAGTGTATTAGACAAGACTCTGACTTTGGAGACACAGTAGCTTGGTTCCCATCCTGACTCAGACAGTCTCTAGCCATGGCACTCTGGGCAAGTCATGTCATCTCTCTGAGCCTTAGAGTTCTTGTTACCATTATTGTTCTGTTGGATAAATAGAATTTATTAAGAGTTTCCTGTGAGCTATATGCCATAGGAAATGTTTACTTGGACTATCTCAAGAGCCTTCTGAGGTGTATGTGTTATTTTCTTCCTTTTATCAATGAGAAAAATAAGGCATGGAGAGATTAAATAAGTCACCCAAAATCACCTCCTATAAGTGAAAAAGGTAGAGTTTGAACCATGGTAGACTCACTACAAATGCCATACTCTTAACCTCAGTGCTACTTCACGAGAGAAAAGTAAGGTTAAAATAGCAGAAATCCTTTTTCAATTCTTTTTTTTTCTACCTTTATTGGTAAATGTTGGTGGGGTGCAGAATAACACAGCATTTACTTTTTCCATAATGCAACTATTACACCACTTTTGGTTACACTTTTATCAACTTATGAGGTTTATGGAAATTTTTTATTAGTATGTAGTAAAACTTATATGCATATTTGGGTTATATTCCCCTGTTTTTCCCATGACTCATGAAGTTGCATCGTTTACATTGGGATCATCCTCTCCCCCTTTGTCCCTTTACATTGGTTCTCCTCCCCATCCCACCTTCTGCAGTCTTCATTTCCCTTTGTTAGTCCCCTCCTTCCTTCTTTCTACTCTTTATGTTTTCCCTTCTTTGCTAAGTTTAACTGTGCATTTTTATATATCTACTCCTTTTTCAATTCTTAATTTCCTTAATTCTATAAATAATTCCTTAAATTCTATAGTACTCCTGTTTCAATTTTTAAGGAATTTCATGAACTGGATCAATAGTGGCAAACTGTGGTCTATAATCCTAATCAGGCCCTTGACTATTTAGATTAATAAAGTTTTATTGGAACATATTGTTTGTTGTTATTAAGTGCCATCAAGTCAGGTCCAACTCAGGGCCACCCTCATAGGGTTTTCAAAGGCTGATTGTTTTGGGATTGCTTTGGGAATGGATTGCCATGTCCTTTTCTCATTTTTGTGGTGCTGGGGATCGAACTCAGGTCCTCAGAGAGTGCAGAGCAACATTCTGACAACTGAGGTAAACCCTAGTCCATTCATCAAGTCAGGTCCAACTCATAGCAACACTCATAGGATTTTCCTTTTCTCTATGGTACTAGGGATTGAATCCAGAGCCTCGCGTTTGTATACTTTGCAAGTGCTATACCACTGAGCTGCACCCCCAGCCCATTGTTTTACTTTTTGAGACAGGGTCTCGCTAAATTACGCAGACTGCCTCTGGTATTGAACTTGGGATCCTCCTTCTTCTGCCTCCTGAGTTGCTGGGATTACAGCCATGTGCCACTATGCCCAGCTCCCTCATAGGGTTTTCAACTTAGTAGATGCTTTATACATATATTTCCTAAATGAAGACAAGAAAATCTTTTCTTTGTAGCTTCTTCAACTACACCCTCTTAGATACAGCTTCAGTCTGCAGAAAACCCCCAAACTGTAAAATTTGATGCTCAAATATGTAAATTTTATGAGTACTATATCCATAAAGCCTGCAGCTGTAGCCCTGTGGCATCCGATCCCGTCAGATCTCGGAAGCTAAGCAGGGTCAGGCCTAGTTAGTACGTGGATGGGAGACCACATGGGAACACCAGAAGCTGTAGGCCTGGGAGAAGGACCTGGCAACCCCCTCCCAAAAATCAATCTGCCATTGAAAACCCTATGAACAGCAAAGAAGCACTGACAATAGTGTTTCCCCTGTTGTACAGGGGGTCACTCTGAGTCGGATACCGACTCGACAGCACCTAACAACAACAACAACAAATATCCATAAAATGAGGTTTTTGTTAATTCTATTGAGTATTTTCCAAAGAGGGGGAACACTAGATGTAAGATAAGCAGTTGTTTTAAGTTCTTTTTCTTCTTGGACTTGATCTCTTGGTTTGGTAAAATTAATATTGGCACTAAATACTGGGTTATCAGGTTTAGGTGGGTTCCCTATAAAGCTAATAGGCAAATGTGCCTAAAAAGATAGACAGATTGCTTTGCACTCTTTATTTGCCCCTTCTTTTGTGAATTCTTTTTTTTTATTGGAAATTTTTAATGTACAATTTAATGTGTTTCATTGTGACATGTATTTCATTGTGACATTTCCATATAAGCATTTCCTCGTACATTGCACACATAACTTCCCCCTTACCCTCTTGTGCCCCTCCTCCTTTTTTGTGAATTCTTATGTGAAAGATAAATTCCCTGCTATTTTACACCTATCACCTGAAAATTTTGCTTTTAGTCCCAGATTGTATTATTTGGAGATATTTAAACAGCACTTGGATATCTCTAGTTATCCCAATTTAATGGAGCTAATACAGCTAATTGGAGGTGGGAGTTGTTCAAGGGAAAGAACTTTATAGTCCAGAACAAACTTAGAAACATAATAGCTATGGCAGCCTTTTTTCTTGGGTTCTTATAGTCATTTATCTTAGCAGTGAATTAATTTTCCTTCATTATCTGGTACTTAGTCATAAAATGTTGTCATTCTCATTATGTCATTCTGCAAAATGCTCTATACTTATCATTAGTACTACTGAGCTGTGTGAGTTCACTGATGCTCATGTGAATGTGTTTGGAAACTATTCTAGCAGAAGTAACATTTATGTTTCATACCAAATTTTCCAATCGTTTTAGAATCATGTGCACACTTTTGCAATAGATATAAGTGACACAACCATTCATTCATTCATTTATTCCAAAAACCTACATAATGCTGAATACTTGGCTCAGTGATTAGGATAGTATCACACTCACACACACACATGCACGTGCGCGCACACACATACACGAGCCTTTACCCATCAAGATCACAATCTGATATAGCAGAATTTAGGAACACAGAGTGTGAGATGAACAACTTAATCACGGATGAGGTGAGGCTTGGGACACAGAGTAACATACCAGCTGAGACTGGGGAAGGAGAGAGATCAGAGAAGGCTCTAAAGACTTGGCCCCTGATGCGGAACCTGAAAAGCAAGAAGGAGGAAAATAGAAAAGAAAGGGAGACCATCAAATAAAGGAAGTAGGGGAAGTGGAAAGGAAAGGATAAGTAGGGACTCCTGTGGAGAGGGATTTATGGGAAGGCATTTGGGGAAGAGGTAG
This sequence comes from Pedetes capensis, assembly GCA_007922755.1. Lineage (NCBI taxonomy): Eukaryota > Metazoa > Chordata > Mammalia > Rodentia > Pedetidae > Pedetes > Pedetes capensis. The sequence goes on from VMDO01003526.1 coordinate 42,820, forward strand.
AGGGCATGCACTAAGGACACAGTGGATCAGGGAGCAGGGCTGGATATAAGGAGGACAGTGCAGAGGGTGAGCCAAGGTGCCAGGTGTGGATGAACCTGTGTGTCACGCTGAGGAGTTGGATGCTGGGGAGCCATGGAAGGAGAGCCAGGTGATCTGTGAGTAAGAAACACATTTGCAGGACAAGCCCACAGTACTGAGGCTCACCTCCGAAGCAGCCAGGGTCCCTCTCCATATGTATGAATTACTTCTTTGATCTCTAGACAGTGGGGTGATTCCACTGTAGAGATCCAGAGATTCTAGAAGATGCCAAAGGAAACCTTTGCTCCCGTCACAGAGCTGCTTTGCACTTGGTCTCTGAATCCCCTGTGTGCCTTGAAGCTGCCCTGGGGTGATCTCTCATGAAGCATTTGGAAAGTTCTCCTTGCTGCCAGCCTCTAGAGTTGAGAGCAACAATATCTGCAGATCTTGCCTCTGTGTCTTGTCAAGAGACTCAGATAGGCCACCATTTCAATGGGCTGTGCTTTGTGGATTTCAGTGTATGTTCCAAAACACCTTTGCATTTGACCTTGCCAATGCCCTTACAGGGGTGAAGTTTAGTCAGTTGATAGAGTGCTGCTCTGCAGTCTCTGAGGCCCTGGTTCAATTTCCAATACCACAAAAATAGGAGAAGAGCCTGGCAGCTCACTCCCCAAACAATCCCGAAAACAAGCAACCATTGAAAGCCCTGTGAATAGCAGAGAACCACTGACATAGTGCCAGGCACGGCACAGTGTAGAGGAGCGTTTCATGCTGTTGTACATAGGATTACTATGGCACTCAACAACAACAACAACAACAACAACAGTGCCCTCACAAAAGTTGAGAGCCTCTTACAAATACAGATGTCCCTTTCAGAGTGATGCAAAGTCACACCTTTAGTTATGCATTGACCTGGCCCTCAGGCACAGACCTCTTCAACTGGTGCTCCCTCTCCTATAGCATACTTGCTTTCCCATAGAGATTTCCTCATAGCACTGCCCTGAAGTTACCCTCCAAAACATAAGTCCGTCCATAAGGTTTAAAAAAAAAAGCACCATTAATTTTGAGAACAACTTTAGATTTGCATAGACTTGCAGTGAAGGTACAGAGAGTTCCTGTATATCCTTCACCCCATTTCTCTCACTGGGGATGCCTTCTGTAACTATGATTCATTCGAAATTTCAGAAATAATCATTTATTTTATTTATTTATTTGCCCATTATTATTATTATTATTATTATTATTATTATTATTACATAATTATAAATTATATATTATATTATTATTATTATTTATTTATCCATTTTTTGCTGGGATCCAGCTAGGATCTCCCACATGCTAGGCAAACTCTCTACCACAGAGCCACACCCTCTTCCCCTTTATTTTTTGAGACAGGGTCTCACCAACTTGCACCAGTTGCCTCAGCCTCCTGAGTTGCTGGAATTACAAATGTGTGTCACTGTGCCCGGCTGACACATTACTGTTAACTGAAGTCTGACTGGCTGGGATTTAGCTCAGTTGGTAGAATACTGCACTGCAGTCTCTGAGGACCCAAGTTCAATTCCCAGCACTGCAAAAATGAGAGAAGAGCCTGGCAATCCACTTCCAAAGCAATCCCGAAACAGTCAGCCATTGAAAACCCTATGAGGGTCGCTATGAGTCAGATACCAACTCGACGGCACCTAACAACAACAACAAGACTTTATTTGGATTTTGCCAGTTTCTTACACTAACGTACCCTTTTTCTAGGATCCAATCCAGGATACCCCATTGCATTCGGTATCCCGAATTATACATGACTGGCATTTGGAAACTGACTACTTTACATTCAAGGCTTTGAGCCTCGTGAGACTGGAAAGAGAGAGCTATTTTTGTAAAAGGGAAGGGTCTCTTATTTTTTATGAAAAAACTACCTTGCCTAGAGGATGTGAAAACATTTCCTACATCACCTCTCCTAAGCTGAATGGTTTCCACAAGAAACCAAATATCTGAGTTGGGGGGCCAGGGACGGTGGTGCGTGCTTATAATCCCAGCACTCAGAAGAGGGAGGCAGAAGGATTGCAAGATTGAAGTCAGAGGCAGCCTGCATAACTCAGATGCTGTCTCAAAATAAAACATAAAAATTGGGCTTGGGGTGCAACCCAGTGGTAGAGCGTTGCAAAGTATGTGCAAGATCCTACATTCAACTCACAAGTACCAAAGGGACAAAAGAAGGATCTGAGTTGGTGATGCTTATTTGATGGGTGGCATAGTCTGGTTGACCATGGTTCTTGAAACAAATGGCACATGTAAAACTCTTCAAACCTTATGCATGTAGTCCTCTGGTCCCATAAGCAGTGCTTTGTTTGCTAGGTCAGTGGTCCAATGAGGGCCATTATTTGGAGGACCTTAAGTTTGTAAGCTGAACTCTAGATTTAACAGGAAAGTTGCCAAATGCTTTTAAGTGCCCTTGGAGAGTTTGGAGTACAAATGTGTGCTTTGGTGTGGTTTGAGAAAACAAAACAAAACAAAACAAAGCTTTGATGTGTAGCAGGAATGTAGTTTGGGAAAGTGTGCAAAACTTCTGTTGCCTGGGTCACCCCACCTCCTCTGCCTTTGTAGACCTGACCTATTGTGCACTGAAGCCCATTCTAATTTCTCTTCCCTATCCTTGTTCTGATGTGCTCCGAAGCCACGTCTAAAGTTCGTTCTTTGGCGAAAAGAGGATCTGGCTGTGTTTGCACTGAGTAGAAGCACCTCTCCAGCTTCAGTTTTCCAGCAAACCAGTCAACTACGGTGTGTCCTCATAACAGGACTTAGTAGAACAACTGAGAGTTAATAAGTTGTTTAAAAAGTACTTCTTGGCAGATCACGTTGATTGTCTTGGAAAAGAACAGTATAGTCAGGCGCTGTTTTCATGGTATAGCCAGAATCAGGCATTTTCTGATGTCGCAGAAGAGTGAATCCATTCTATAAGTCACCCATCTCTCACTTTTTATTGTTGTTAGGTGCCCTTGACCCTCATAGGGTTTTCAGTGGCTGTTTTGGGATTGCCTTGGGAGTGGCCTTGCCAGGCCTTTCTCCCATTTTTGCTGTGCTGGGAATTGAACTCGGGACCTCAGAGATTGCAGCGCAGCACTCTACCAGCTGAGCTAATGGGACACCATAGAATACCCATGACCACTGAGAACCCAAATGCCCAATGGGATGGCAGAAAACTCAAGCCAGTTTCTAGGGCATCTTGTGCTTTTGTGAACCCAAGTAGATTTCTGTGAAAAAGTATTTGAAGCCAGGTGCCATGACCCACAGCTGTAATACCATCTACTTAGTAGGCTGAGGCAGAAGGATCATAGGTTTGAGCCTAGAGGGAGCCTACATAACTTAACAAGACCTTGTGTCAAAACTACGAAATAAAAAAAAAGGAAGCCTAAGAGTGTAGCTCAGGCTGGGGTTTAGCACAGTTGGTAGAGTGCTGCTCTGGACTTTCTGAGGACCTGGGTTGGATCCCCAGCACTGCAAAAATGGGAGAGGGATGTGGCAGTCCGCTCCTGAAACAATCCTGAAACAATCAGCATTGAAAACCCTGTAGGGGTCACTCTGAGTCGGACAAGATGTGATGGCACCTAACAACAACAACAGGGGTGCAGCTCAATAGTAGAATGCTTGCCTAGCATGCCTGAGGCTCTAGATTCAATCCCTAGTACTGCAGTAATAATAATAATAATAATAATAATAATAATAATAATAATAATAATTTGAGAATCATTATACACACACAGTTACCATGATTGCCTAATGTGATGATACAGTGGCTCTGATCTTCGGTATGTAGACCTTTTCTGGCTAGAGATCCCTTGCTGCTCCATCACTATTGCCATTGCCATTTACCTCTGCCACCTTCTGAGGTCCAGGTTCTTTTGTGTTAGTCAGACTTTCTTGTCACTGTGACAGATACCTAAGAGTGGAACTTAAAAGGAGGAATGGTTTATTTGGGCGCATCATTCCAGAGGTCTCAGTCCGTGGTTGGCGGGATCCATGGTTCCGAGCCTGAAGCAGAACATCATGCCAGAAAGGTGTGGCACGGCAGTGCTCCTCACCTCAGGGCATCTGGGAAGCAGGGAGGAGGACGCCTGTGTGAGCAGGCTTCCTCTTTCGTTCTCTTTTGTTCCATCTAGACCCCCAGGCCATTGCATTGTGACACCCACATTCCAGGTGGGTCTTCCACCTTACTCAGTCATCTCTGGAAATGCCCTGACAGACATGCCCAGAAGTGTGCTTTGCTAATCTCCTAGGAGTGTCTCCATTTAACCAAGTTGACAATCAAAATCAACCATCACATGCTTCAAGGACCATCGTATGAACTATGTCTTCCATGCAACCTGGTAGATACCTATAGATAGAGGACATTATTGTCCCCCGCCACAATCTCTATAGCTCTAAAATGCACTTGTCACTCTCTAGCTATGTAAGTAAGTGCCTAATTCTCCCTCATATAGTACACTTAATTTGTGTACAGGATTTCCTTTACTTTACCTTTTTATAGCCCCATTGTGCTTAGCATATGGGAGAGAAGGGCATGGCAATCCTCTCCCAAAACAATCAGCCTTTGAAAACCCTATGAATAGCAGAGGGGCTGGGGTTTAGCTCAGTTGGTAGAGCGCCGCTCTGCAGTCTCTGAGGTCCCGAGTTTGATTCCCAGCACCGCAAACATGGGAGAAGGACATGGCAATCCATTCCCAAGGCAATCCCGAAACAGTCAGCCATTGAAAACCCTATGAGGGTCGCTATGAGTTGGACATGACTCGACGGCACCTAACGACAGCAGCAACATGAATAGCAGAGGAGTACTGACATAATGTCAGGCATGGCACAGTGTTGGGAAGTGTTTTGTTCTGTTGTACATAGGGTCTGTATGCATTGGATCTGACTTGATAGCACCTAATGACACAACAGTGTTTAGCGTGCTGCTTGGCATATAATAGCAGTTCAGTAATATTTCAGCTATTAACACCTGTATCTCTAGCCAATTTCAGCCAATGATAGAATAACCCTAGGTTTGCTCATCACTTTATGAGTAAAATCAGGAATAACAGAAGGGCCTGTTAAGATGTCTGATTAAATTCTCATACTGTTATTCAAAAGAGCCCTTGATGAAGAACTTTTCTTTGGCCTAATCAACCATGATTAGCTTTCAGCAGTGAGTGAGAAAAGGCAACTGAAAAAGACCCAGAATCCCAGGGTCACTTTTCCTCGGCATGGCTGTGCACTTGTTGCCAGGTACTGTACCCTGGTCCAGTTGCCTCTTCTCTCTGAGGTATAAGGGTAGAGGGAGGAGAAGAGGTGGCACTCCAAACAGCCAGAAGAGGGTGCAGGATGCAGATGCCTCACCTGTCAGGGCCAGAATTCTCCACAGGGCCAGCACCACTTACGTCTTGTCCATTTAATGGTTTTCCAGGGGATAAAGGCAGCTACCGTTGTCCACTTCCTCCCCCTTTCCCCATTTTTTCCTGGAAGTCTGATGAGCCCCCTACTTAAAGGCTTTGAGAAAGCCATGACATGGGAGCAGCTGAGGCTGCTAATCCATTCTACAAGTTACCCGTATGCTGCTGATCGGCTGGCGATAAACCTAGGGTCTCTATAACTCCCTCTTCAAGTTGGATCATTTGCTAGAGACTCTCAAAGAACTTAGAACAGTTCACTTACTTTCCTGGGTTATTATAAAAGGATACATCTCAAAGGTATAGCTGAAAAGAAGAGATGCGTAGGGCAAGATACGGGTAAGGGGCATGGAAGTCCCATGCCATCTCCACACGTCATCATCCCTGTGTTGCCCTGTGTTCAGCAACCTAGAAGCTCTCTGAATTCTGTCCCATTGGGATTTTGTGAAGGCTTCATCACCGGAGCATGACTGATCAGGTCATTGACTATTGGTGATTACTTCAGCCTCCAGCCCCTTTGCCCTCCCCAGAGGTCAGGAGCTGCACTAAAAGTTCCAGGCCTCTACTCACTGCATTGGTTCCCCTGGCAACCAGGCCCTGGTCCTTACCATTTTCCAATAGTCACCTCATTAACATAAACTCAGGAATGGGTAAAAAGCATTTGTTATGAGTAGCAAAAGATGCTCTTTTCACTTTTATTGCTTTTATAACCTAGGGAATTCTGGGTGCTTTAGGAGTGCCATGCCAGCCATAGACAAAAACCAAAATTTTTTATATTATAAATCACAATATCAACCCCTCCCCCAAGAGACATCAAACATTATCATTGGCAGAAGGATCTTCATTACAGCCCTCAGATGTTGAGTTTAACAGATACTGAGGTCTATAGGGGGCTGGGATTTAGCTCAGTTGGTAGAGCACCGCAGTGCAGTCTCTGAAGTCCCGAGATCAATTCCCAGCACCACAAAAATGGGAGAAGGACGTGGCAACCCACTCCCAAGGCAATCCTGAAACAATCTGCCATTGAAAACCCTATGAGGGTTGCTATGAGTCAGACACAACTCGACGGCACCTAACAGCACCAACAATGAGGTCCATAGATGATGAGCATATGGAGCAGGGACTCTTCTGTGGCTCAGAGAAGCAGCCCATGCCTGTGGGCTGAGACCTGGAGGACCGACCTTTGAGCTGAGCTGGACTGAACAAGGCCTGGGTAAAGGAAGGAGGAACCATGTCAGGCTCAACACGACTGAGTCGATTTATCCCTTTCGCTGGCCATGTTGTGCCTGAGGTCCATGTGTCTGTGGGGGCCACACCCTCACTAGCACCTGGAAAGTGGAACTGCAGGGTAGTCACAGGTTCTGGCCGAGGAGCCACCAGCAATTCCATCACCAGTGCTCAGAGTGAGTCTCCTCAGACAGATTTGGCTCCAAGCGAAAACCACAGCTCTATTTTCCTAAACTAATTTCACTTGTTTGCCCCAGTTAATATTAATCAGCCCAGGGCTATCTGCTTCTACTTATCAGAACGCACAGATAATAGAATAATGGCATTTGCAGCTAAAGTGGACCTTGGGGCCCTCTAGTCCAGCCTCCCCATGGGAGAGATGAGGAAACAGAGGTGAAAGGAAGAAAAAGGTCAGGTTGAGAGAGGCACACTTACAGGCAGGGCTGGGACTCGGATTCTCTGACAGCTAGCTCTGCAAATGGTCCAGCAGATCTGTCTGAGATCTTCATCTGCTGACTTCATCCCTCACAACTGAAACGTGATGGAAAATTGAACCAGGTACCAGGGACAACAAGGACTAAACCTCATTGGTTTTTCTTGGCTTTCACTAGCCTCTTATTTGTTGTGCACAGCTACAACTTCATTGTGAAAGTGGATGCCTGACATTGTTCCCCAAAGGAAGAGGCAAAATAAAGCAAAGGCTTCTCAATACTGGCACCACCATTGTCCTTTTGACTCAGCTCAGACTTGCAACAAATCCCGGTAGCGGTGTTACTTGGTACTCTGTGACTTTGAAAAAGTTTTCTGACCTCATCAAATCTAAGCCTTACTGTTGTGGTGGCGGTGGTGGTGGTTGTTAGGTGCCGTCAAGTTGGGTCTGACTCATAGCAACCCTATGTACAACAGAAAGAAATACTCCCTGGACACTGTGCCATGCCAGGCATTATGTCAGTGCTTCTCTGCTATTCACAGGGTTTTCAGTGGCTGACTTTTTTGAGATTGTTTTGGGAGTGGGCTGCCAGGTCCTTCTCCTGTTCTGCAGTGCTGGGGATCGAACCCAGGACCTCAGAGAGCCAGAGCAGCCCTCTCCTAACTGAGCTAAACCCCACCCACAAGCCTTACTAGACTGTTGCAATTGCTAAGTGAATAAATAGGTATAAAGCCAGCCATTCCTTAGTATTGGAGGAGGATTGGCTCCAGGAACCCTACAAATATAAGAATCCTCAGATGCTCAAGTCCCTTATATAAAATGGTGTAGTATTTTCATATAATGGGAGGAGGGCCTGGCAATCCACTCCCAAGGCAATCCCGAAACAGTCAGCTATTGAAAACCCTATGAGGGTCGCTATGAGTCGGATACCGACTCAATGGCACCTAACAATAACAATAACATTTTCATAGAACCCATGTATACCCTTCCTTATTCTATAAATCATCTCCAAGTTACTCACAATCCTAATAAAACATAAATCCTATGTAAATACTTATTTATATTGTCTAGCGGATAAGAACAATGGAAAAAATTGTGCAAGATCAGTATAAATGCATTCTTACCAAATATTTTTGATCTACGGCTATTGAACCTACAGATGTAGAACCCTCTGATGGTAGATGGAGTATCTACCATCCTCAGCTCAAAGCCTGGCACTGAGATGATCAAATACGCTCATCCTTGCTATTGTACGCCTGTCTTTTTCCTTACCAATACTTGCATATAAGTCCACGTGTATCTTTAAAGGGCACAGAGCACTCAAATTCTATATAGTCAGAATGTAATGCTAGTTACTTACCTACTTCCACTGATTAAGTAAGACAGCCTGCAGAACTCATTTTCATTTCCCAACTAGCTGAACATCCATTTTCACCTACATGGAACTTTCTGGCGGCTGGAGGACAAATAAATCACATTTCCAGTGGTCCCAGGACAATTCAGATTTAAAGGAGGGGGGAAAAAAAGGATGGCAACGTGAAGGACATTTGCTGTGTTGGGCTGTCACTAGGTCCCCACTGGAACCATGAAAAATTATGGCCAATAGAATAACATTTTTCAAAGTGTGACACTACCCTTAAGTTTATCATGGGCGGTAGATGGAGTTTGAACAAAATATTTGAGGCAGATCCTTCTTCAACCACTCCATAACGTATCATAAATGAATTATGTTATTAATTTATACTAGAACAATTATTTTGTCTCCGTCATTTTCACAAGGTTTGACATTAATTTTCTTCTTTTTAATCATCTCAAAATATGAGCACTTACACCTCTGGCATGCCACCCAAACCTCTTCACATGGGGTCTCCTGGCCATATTTTTATGATAATGAAAAGAAGAAATACAAAAGCAGCTAGTATTGACTGGGGTTAACTCTCTGCCAAACAGGCAGCTAAAGAGTTTAACTGTCTTATTTCATTTAAAATACCCGACAATCTTGTAAAGTGCATGCCTTTATTGTGCCTACTTTACATATGAGAAAACTGAAGCAGAGAATCTATTTTTCTAAGATAAAGAAAGAAAAAAGTCACCATTTATTAGGCTTCATGAACACGGGCTTTCATATTAAATCATGATGTGTTTGAATGCTATTCCTTTTGTTGTTGTTGTTGTTGTTAGGTGCCTTCAAGTCGGTATCCGACTCATAGCGACCCTACGTACAACAGGTGAAACACTATTGTCAGTGCTCCTCTGCTGCTCATGGGGTTTTCAATGGCGGATTGATTTGGGGGAGTGGGTTGCCAGGTCCGTTTCCCAAATTCCTTTTATACAACACAAAATAATAATATCATCTTTAGCTCTAACCAAGTCTAAGTAGTGAAGGGCAGAGAAAACTAAAGGAAATGCCTATTTAGTTAAGACCACCAAAAGTATGTCTTGGAGAACACTGGCTGGCTTTCTTTCTTTCTTTCTTTCTTTAAAATTAATCCAATTTGTTTACTGGACTCATTATGGTATTAGGATAACCTTATCATTAAGGGTATAGGTGTTTCGATTGTTTTGCTTATGGCAGACCAAAATACCTGGGTAACAACCCCAGTCCTGGCATTATTCATGCCATGCCACGTAGGCCCCTGCATCTTTCTGACTCTCAGTTTCTCAGTGGTAAGAAATTGGCCCTAAGATTCCAACATCCACGGGGGTAATATGGACCACAAGGTAGATACAAGTGACAAACTGATGGTGAAGGTGGGGAGGGAAATCAGCTCATTGGAATGCAGAGCATTTGCCATACAAAGACTCTGTCTTGCATCTCAACCTGTCTTACGGGAGAATCATGTAATTGGACAACGGAGAGGGAAAAGCTTGTACGAAAGCCTGATAATAACAATCACCAAAAAGAAAAACAGGGAGTCTCAAAGTATCATGACACTAAAAGCTCATTAAGACCTCTATCCCGGGTACCACACTCCTAACAGAACAGTTACCCAAAGAGATGTACACTACATCGTGACTCTCATTAAGGCTCCAGCCTTGAAATCTAGTGAACGCTTGTCCTGTTCTCACTCCCCATTTAAGTAGCTGTAATGGGCAAGCTCTGGGAAGGGACTCCTGCCTCAGGCCTATCACAGTTTCTGGAGCACAGAGGACTGTCACTAAATATTTGAAAAGAGAAAAGCAGTAAGGGAAAGCAGGAGGGAGCTGTCCTGGGACAACTCCAGCAACACAACATAAAAACTTACACAAGTGCTTCTTTCTGTTTCTTTCCCAAAACACACCTTCCACTCTACACATCGATCCTTTAGTTTCTGCAATTATGATGTTTTTGCAGACAGGATGCAATGTACCAACTCCAGCAGTATCTGCCATGCTTCTGTAAACCTTTTACCATAATGCCCATCATTGGTTCCTGGGTCCACAATACTATGGATCTGAGAGAGTCCTGTCTTCTCTCAAGCCAAACTCCCTCCTCACTGGGTAATTGACTTCCTTACCAATTGTTGTTAAGTGCTGTCAAGTCCAGTCCAACTCATAGCGACCCTATGTACAACAGATATATGACCCCATGTACAACAGACCCTACGTACAACAGTGTCAGGCAATATTCCCTGACACTGTGCCATGCCTGGTACTATTGTCTGTGTGTCTCCGCTTTTCATAGGGTTTCCAATGGCAGATTGTTTCAGAAGTGGGTTGGCAGGTCCTTCTCCTAACCTGTAGCACCTGGTATTCCCAGATGGTCTCCCATGCAAGGACTAACCAGGCTGACACTGCTGTGCTTTGGAGATCAGCGGGGATCTGATGCCAGGGTGCTGTGGCTGCAGACTCCTTGCCAATTAACTCACCTATACTAAATATTAATTTTACTTTCTCTTGCCCACTTTCCCTTAGTGGTGTGTACATTCATACATACATGTATACATATATATGCATGTATTACATATATACATATATGCATGTATATACATATATATGCATGTGTGCATGTATGTATGAATATATATGTATATATATACACACACTGAAGGTGTATGTATGTATATGTGTGTATGTATGTGTATATATATGTTGTTGTGTTGTTAGGTGCCGTCAAGTCGGTATCTGACTCATAGCGACCCTCTGTACAACAGGGGAAACACTATTGTCAGTGCTTCTCTGCTATGCATAGGGTTTTCAATGGCAGATTGATTTTGGGGAGGGTGTTGCCAGGTCCTTCTCCCAAGCCTACAGCTTCTGGTGTTCCCAGGCAGTCTCTCATCTAGGTACTAACCAGGCCCAACCCTGCTTAGCTTCCGAGATCTGACAGGATCGGATGCCACAGGGCTATGGCTGCAGACATATATATATATGTATGTGTGTGTGTGTATATATATATACACATACATATATATGTATATATATATGGGTATGTGTGTGTGTGTGTGTGTGTGTGTGTGTATCCATCCCCAAGGTAAGCATTTTAGCCAATAAACAGTTCTGAGGCGCTCTGAGCTTCCTGTGCTTTCTTTTGTCTTGACCTTCACAGGGAAGAGAGACGCCATAACCCACAGGAGGTAACCTCGGAAGGAGGAGTAAAAATTAAGGGCAGCCTTTGAATAACAGAGAGTCCACTGGGTTAGACAAATTCTAAAGAGCGGGGTGAAGGTGGTTAAAGATTTGTACATAAGAGTTATTCAAAGTGCCCATTTCCTATCGCTCTGAGCTGGTCACCTTAGATGTTAATGGAAGTCATGATATTCTTCAGCAGGAGCCAAGTTAAAATCTCCCGTGAATATCATGTGAACTTGAGGTTGACCACCTCCATGAGTTATTTTCCTTCTATCCTAAAACGAAGGGCCTATTTTGAGAACAGCTTGGCGTACCTATCGAGGAGAGCCCGGTGACCTGGAATTCCTTCAGATCCTCTGTCCCCTTACATCTGAGCGGTGTAGCCTTCTGCAGGGACGCTTAAATGGAAGAGAGTCTAACACACCAGGATACTGAAAGTCACATTACATAAAGAGGAAGTCAGCTTAGAGAGATGCCTTGCCTCTTGGAATTTCAAAAATGTATTTTTAACACTTTTCAAGTAAAGAACGGCTGCCTTTTGTTTGACTAAGAGCCCGGTGCAAGAGTCCTCAACTCAACCCTGCACATACTAGTCATGTGACAGTGCGGCAGGCCGCCAGCAACCCCGAGAGCTACTCCCAGGACACAGTGAGCAAACATTTAGGAAAGTGCTTTGGCAACTGAAAGGTGCCTTCCCAATTTGCATAGGTGGTCTACATGCATACCCTGCTCGTCTAGCAGGATTCGATTTACCAAAGTCTACAGTAAGCATGGGCTGGGATTCAGCTCAGTTGGTAGAGCACTGCGCTGCAGTCTCTGAGGTCCCAAGTTCAATTCCCAGTACCGCAAAATGGCAGAAGGGCCTGGCAATCCACTCCCAAGGCAATCCCGAAATAGTCAGCCATTGAAAACCCTATGAGGGTCTCTATGAGTCGGATACCAACTGGACGGCACCTAACAACAACAACGACAACGACAACGGTAAGCACGTTTTTCCTGAGACGTGTGCTTGACACTAAGCCACCTCTAGCACCATACTTCACTTAATGGATGGACGGGCTTTATCACCTATGATCTACATGTGATTTCCCAGGTGCATTTCCTAATCCAATAAGGATACAGCGTGGTGAATGGGGTCTCTCAGATCTGGTTTTATTATTGACATCCTGGGTAGCAGCCAGAAAGTCTTTTTCAGAGATTAAGTTGGGGCATGATTGCTAAAGATACAGTCTGCGGGGGTATCATCATACAGTCTGCCTCATCGTTAGAAGACTTCTCCCATCATGTTATTGGTGATATATTTGTCACTTCCAGCTGAGACCACGGGGGCTCGAGGAGAAAGAATCTCCTGCCTCAGGCCTATCACAGTTTCCGGAGCACAGAGGACTGTCACTAAATATTTGAAAAAAAAAAAAAAAGCAGTGAGGGAAAGTAGGAGGGAGCACCACACTGAATCCTCCTTATCCAATGCTTCCTCTAGGACTTAGTGGTGGTGGTGGTAGGTGCTACCGAGTCCAGTCTGACTCACAGCAACATGATGTACAACAGAACAAAACACTCCCCAACACCATGCAAAGCCCAGCACTGTCAGTGCTTCTCTGCTCTTTATAGGGTTTTCAGTGGCCGATTGTTTCAGGATTGCTTTGAGAATAAATTGCCACGTTCTCCTCCCAGTGCCAGGGATTGAACCCAGGGCCTCAGAGAGCCCTGAGCAGCACTCTACCAACTAAGCTAAACCCCTGCTTGAAAAATGTACTTGGAACTAATGGCTTTGCTTTATGTAGCAGGCATTTTAGAATTTTCTTCTTAGGCTTGTACTGAAACTAATGACTGATGCTTTTTCAGCACCTCACAGTTTAGGGAATTTAGCGAATGAGGCTGGGGGCTCTGGTGTCTCTCTCCCTTGGATTTCAGCAATATCTCCAGCACTCATTGGGCCATGTTTGTGGGTTGCTCTTTTGTGCACCCATAGTTGTTCAATAGTCTGGAGCAGAAACTACTGCTTAGCTTACCATTCTCCTTAATACTCCAGCAAAGAATTCGGCTCTCTTAAAGGGATAGCACACTGCGCGCCTGTTTATACTGGACTTTGGGTCAGTTACCCGTTATTTTTCTCAGAAGGCCTCACTGAAAGCCTTTATTATTGGAAGCTTGAGGTTTGGCGGAGCCTCAGATGTGTCAAGTTTCTTGTAACTTTTCACTTTACGCTGTACACTTGGATTTTCCATTGATGAGCAAATTATGCATTTGCTAGTAGAGAAATGACTACACTCTCTTGGACTGGGTTGTACAGTGGATGAAAACCAGTGATCAACACATTTGGAATGGTTTGAGAACACAGATTGGGTTTCGGTCCCCATCTGAAGGTTTGGATGGTTACGGGAACTTGACTCATCTGAGCTCAATCTGGACCATTGAATTTCTACCACGAAGCTCCAACCCTTGAAGACTCTTGATGTTTTCTGTCTTGCCAGGTTCCCATCAGGCCAGGCCCATTTCAGTGAAATGGTCTCGGGCGTTCTGGCATGTACGGCTCTGTTCCAGGTCCAGGGTGAAGTTTCTTTGAAAGTGGGGGTGTGGGTGGTAGGTGCATGGAAACGGGCCCCTGAGCACCCAGGAGTTCATGTCAGGGACCCATGGTGGGATGGAAGAGATGGGCCTGCAGCATTTGGATTTGCCTAACCCATTCGCTCTGTCCTCCTGAAGGAGAGGGAAATTCCACAGGAATAACTGGCTTCTTCAGGTAAATTCCACAAAAACGGATTATGGCTTGTCTTCCCCACCCCACCCTGATCCAGGCCTTACACTTTCAAGTGGCCACAAATCACCTGGGTGTCTGATTAAATGGAAAATTAAGATTCTCTATGTCTGGGTTAAGGGTTGGGGTTTAGCTCAGTTGGTAGAGCGCTGCTCTACAGTCTCTGAGGTCCCAAGTTCAATTCCTAGCACCGCAAAATGGGAGAAGGACGTGGCAACCCACTCCCGAGGCAATCCTGAAACAATCTGCCATTGAAAACCCTATGAGGGTTGCTATGAGTCGGACTGGACTCAACAGCACCTAACAACAACAACCACAGGTCTGGGTTAGGGGTTGGGGTTTAGCTCAGTTGGTAGAGCTCTGCCAGTTGCACTCTCTGAGGGTCCAGATCTAATCCCCAGCACTGCAAAAAATGGGAGAAGGATGTGCCAGTCCACTCCCGAGGCAATCCCACACAGTCAGCCATTGAAAACCCCGTGAAGGTCGCTATGAGTCAGACCCGACTTGACAGCACCTAACAACAACAACAACAAGGTCTGTCTTAAATCCTGAGATGCTGCTGTTCTCACAGCGTCCCCAGCTGACACTGATGCTGCTGGGCAGTGAACTCTATGCTGAGCAGCAAGACCCCACACGCAAAGCCCTATGCCAAGTGTGGGGAGCACTAAGTGCACTGATGAGGAAGGCAAGATCATTGCCCTCAGGGTGCATCTCTTACTGGGGAGACAGACAGGCAAACAGTAACCATTCCACAGGTGGTCAATGTGAGGACTGAGGGGAACGGAGCTCGATGGAGTGCAGAACTTTGTCCTGGAGATGGGGAAGAGGGGAGCAGGTAAAGCAGCCAGAAAAGAGTATTTCAGGCAGAGGCCAGAGCCAAGGTAGAAAAAGAAACCAAACATAAGCCAGGCATCTCTCTGCAGAGCAGACACCTGAGAAAGTGCCCAGTGCATCCTCCAGCCCCCAGAAAAAAAGCCAGGGATCATCCAAAAGCACTGACGATTCCTGTGGTAATAAGAGATGGCTCACACCCAAAGGCCCTGGGGCATCTTTCTTTGGCACAACGTGATCAGAACGCTTGAGACATGAGAAGCATGGAGCTGAGGCTGTTGCAAGGCGACTGAAGCTGTGAAGAAGTCCAGCCTTCCAGCCCTCGGCACTTCTTGTAGCCTTGTCTTTCCTTTCTTGTGCGTTAACCAAACTGGGGCTTTACAGGGTTGTATGTGTTTGTTTTGCTTCCACTTTTTGTTTTGTTTTTGGTATATTTTCTTTCCTTAACAAATCTAAAACTCGGAGTGAAAAACCCAGGCGGATGGCTCAGTTTCCCCAGGTTTTCCCTGCTGTCCAACCCTGCCTCACCCCATCCCCATGCTCCCT
Source organism: Pedetes capensis (assembly GCA_007922755.1). Taxonomy (NCBI): domain Eukaryota; kingdom Metazoa; phylum Chordata; class Mammalia; order Rodentia; family Pedetidae; genus Pedetes; species Pedetes capensis. The sequence continues at coordinate 58,598 of VMDO01003526.1, forward strand.
GTCTGCCAGACGTGAGACCATTTGGCTTTGAAGGTATTGCAGATCACTTCTCATCCCAGAGCTCCTCATTGGCCCATCAGACCCTCTGATCTAGATTAAAAGCCCAATACTGCCATCCAAGAGGCTAGGATTTAGCTCAGTTGGTAGAGCACCTCTCTGCAGTCTCTAAGGTCCCAAGTTCAATTCCCAGCACCACAAAAGTGGGAGAAGGACGTGGCAACCCACTCCCAAGGCAATCCCGAAAACAGTCAGCCATTGAAAACCCTATGAGGGTCACTGTGAGTCTGACTCAACTCGACAGCACCTAACAACAACAACATGTAAATAGTTGTTACATTCTATTGTTTAGGGAATAGTCATAAGAAAAGTCTGCACATATTCGGTAGAGGCAATACTTATAAACATATCTTTTACCTGCGGCTGGTCGGATCCTCCGATGCTGCACCCACAGGTACAGAGGGCTGGCTGCATTTCCCTTTTGGGTGCGTGACCAAAGCTCGCGTCCTTCCCCATGGTAACTTTCCCTCCTGAACAACTCCCCCTCTGCTTAGATCTCTGCTCATTGTCCCTCTTCGAGCCTCAGGAGGCACCACATGACCTAGAAAGCTTTCCCGGACATGTTCTATCCGCATTCTTGCTTCACTCGTCTGTCCCTGGATTTCTGTCCATCCATCATGGCCCTTGTCCACACCATAATGAAGATGCCTGTCATTATTTCTCTGCTTGGCCCACCCGCCTGTAAGCTCCCCGATGGCACCAAGCGTGTGTCACTCATCCCTTAAATGTTTATTGAATGAAGAATGGATGGACGAGAGAAGCAATAAATGAAGAATGGGTGAGCGGGAGAAGCAATAACGGCTTTCTCTGCATTTGTCCTTGCAGATTCTGTACATAAATTGTTGTTGTTGTTGTTAGGTGCCATCGAGTCATGTCCGACTCATAGTGACCCTTTTAGGGTTTTCAATGGCTGACTGTTTCAGGATTGCCTTGGGAGTGGATTGCCGTGCCCTTCTCCCACTTTTTGCAGTGCTGGGAATCGAACTCAGGACCTCAGAGAATGAAGAGCGGCGCTCTACCAACTGAGCTAAATCCCAGCCCGTACGTAAATTAGGAGCAGGGTTTTCTTTGTCTTTCTGTGGTCCTCCTGTTATTCCTCTTCTTTCCTCTGATGGGAGCCTGGCTCCAGGTTTGTCCAGGTGCCTAATCTCTCCCCTGAGCTTCCTCCCAAGCCTGTCTGCATCCAGAACAGCTCCCCTTGCCCGTCTCTGCCCTGACTCCCCGCATTCCTCTGCTGGGTCAGGATCTGCCTCTGAAATGACACCTGAGCCTCCCCTTGTTCAGGAAGCGCTCTCTGACTGGCCGGAAGAGAGGCATCGCTTTACCTCTCACCCTGTGTTGCAGTAAACGCGCAGCTTGCAGGACATGTTTGTTTTCACACTCTTCACAATACTCTCTCTTCCCCCAGACCCTCCCATCATGGAAAATCTTTTCAAGTAAAAGATCTTTCAAGTTGTGAAAGTATTAACTCATTTGCATAAGGACTTTGCTCAAGTCTGGCTTGTCCTGCTGATATTTTGATAATATCTAGAAACCCTTCTAGGTCTTAAAAGAGAAAGAACAGTCGTTGATGGATCTTACCCCAGGAGAGTCTATTCAGGGGATCTGCTGCCAGACCACAGATCTTAACAGGTGACTTGTTGGTCAAAGGGAAGGCTGTCCAAAGTGGATACCGTGAGGTGTTACTGTTGGGAGAGAGGGGCAGAAGAGGAATGAAGTATTGCTTGCTGGGAGGCATTTGGAAGGCTTTCTCCTTGAGAAACAAAGCATAGTATGCTGCTTATCATGACCGAAAATCTGCCAGAAAGGTCATTTCCTCATCAAGGTTGCTCCCTCCACTGCATCAGTTTCCCTAGCTGGTGTTGATGTCCTTCAACCTGTTCAGGGCTATGGTGGGTGAGCATGTATCAGTATGGCGATACTTAACTTCCTTAATGTGAAGGATCCATTGATATTGATGAAAGTTTAGACTCCCAGGGCCTTTATCATAATTACTGATTCAGTGTGTATAGAATTAGCTCAGAAATCTGCATTTAGTGTTAGTTCAATTTAATGAATGATTAATATTTTGTTTGTCGATTGGTTGGTTTTTGGAGGCAAGGTCTGTATAGCCCAAGCTAGCCTCAGACTCATGATCCTCTTGCCTTAGCCTCCTGAGGGCTGGGTTTACAGGTGTGCGTCATTATCCCCAACTAAACAATTTTTGCCTGCAGCGGTAGCCCTGTGGCATCTGATCCCGTCAGATCTTGGAAGCTAAGCAGGGTCGGGCCTGGTTAGTACCTGGATGGGAGACCGCCTGGGAACACCAGAAGCTGTAGGCTTGGGAGAAGGACCTGGCAACCCCCTCCCAAAAATTATTCTGCCATTGAAAACCCTATGAACAGCAGAGAAGCACTGACAATCGTGTTTCCCCTGTTGTACAGAGGGTCGCTATGAGTCGGAAACCAATTCGACGGCACCTAACAACAACAACAAAAAACAATTTTTAAATAAGAAAACATTACAAAGAATAAACAGTAAACAGTAACACACCACGTACTTGCCTTTCAGGACCAGCGTCAAATTCTGTCTGTACAGTGGAAGACCCACAGCAGTGTAAACTCGGACATAATTGCTTGTCCTCCTTTTTAATTAAATAACTGAAGGTGACCAGTTTCACCAGATGGGGTTCTTAAACATCTTGCTGTGGGGAAGGAGTAGCCAAGACCCTTTACAAAATCTAGTGATGGCACAAAGATCTTAAGCCCATGCATGGACTGTGTTGGGAGGGGCGGTAGGGGATCCATACACAGCAAAGGAAAATCGTGCCTATGACAAGGATTTCTTATCTCCTTAACATGGTTCCTTCTAGCCATAGACATGGGGCTGGGATTTAGCTCAGTTGGTAGAGCGCTGAGCTGCAGTCTCTGAGGTCCCGAGTTCGATTCCCAGCACTGCAAAAATGGGAGAAGGGCCTGGCAATCCACTCCCACAGCAATCCCGAAACAGTCAGCCACTGGAAACCCTATGAGGGTCGCTATGAGTCGGATACCGACTCGACGGCACCTAACAACAACAACAACAACGACAAGCCATAGACAATGGCAGCATATGGGGGGTGAGTCGGAAGTTATGCAGGCACCTATACGGTCCGTCTTGTGGTTTCCATATTACCGTAAAAGATGATTCTAAGCTTCAGATGCCCTGCTACACTGAGTGTGTCTCTCTGTTTTGCAACATGAAAGACGAGGAGACGTCTCCGTCCTTTGATACCCAGGGCTCCAGGAAACTTTAAAGTACACAGTTCTCCCACATCTTGCCAAATACGTGTTTAGCTGCGCCTCCCAGAAGGTACGTGCAGGCTAATAAAGCAGAGAGTGCCAAGAACATCGTGCATATGCTCAGCCACACAGGCAAACCTGATCGCAAGCTCAGCCTCAGCCTCTGAACCTGAGGCAGCTACTCTGAGTTGCCGTAGGAGGTTCAAAATCAGGACTGCTATCTTCTCTGGACCTGTTTACCAGGAGCTGTGGCAGAAATTTAGCAGGAAAGCCCTTATTGCTATGTTGAGTGGTTCCTAGTTTTCAAGTATTGCTGATGATACGTTTGCTTTCCTGCTGGAAAAGAAGGAAGCAAATATTGTGAGCTGTCCAAGTATCATTCTGCCTCACCCTCTCTACTTCATAGGTTTAAGCGTGAAATTCTCTATTACCAAAGTAGTTGAAATTGCCTGGGACTTAGCTCAGTTGGTAGAGCGCTGCACTGCAGTCTCTGAGGTCCCAAGTTCAATTCCCAGCACCGCAAAAATGGGAGAAGGAACTGGCAATCCACTCCCAAGGCAATCCCGAAAGTCAGCCATTGAAAACCCTATGAGGGTCTCTATGAGTTGGATACCAACTCGATGGCACCTAACAACAACAACAACAAAGTAATTGAAAAATGCCCATTTCCTTTCAATAGAGCATTCTTGGAGGGACCAAACATGACATCCTAATATTACAGTGTTTCTAGGGATAATTATCGTATTTGTTATTTACATGTTTTTGTTGCCAGGAAACTTAGCTAAAGTGCTACAAGTTGCTCATTTTGTTTCTGATACCCACCAAAGGCCACTTTCAGCCATGTGTTCATGTATGTGCTGTGTGCCTTGGTTTATTTTCTTCTAGTCTTTTAGGTATCATCGCACCTAAATAGTTCTGTATGTAGCATTTTGCAGATTTTATTTATCATCAACAGCAAAAATAAAATCTTCCTCCTTGGAAATTTTAATACAGAAGAAATATTACCTTAGCATTGATCGAGATTACCTCAGAATGGATATTATAACTGGCCAATAATAATGTTATAATCTACATTTGTATTTATATTGTACCTGATCATGTGTAAAGGACTTTTCCGTGTTTTCTCACATTTAATCTTCACTAGGAGTATATATGCACCTGCAGTTGTAGCCCTGTGGCATCTGATCCAGTTAGATCTCGGAAACTAAGCAGGGTCAGGCCTGGTTAGTACTTGGATGGGAGGCCACCTGGGAACACCAAATGCTGTAAGCTTGGAGATGGACCCAGCAACCCACTCCCAAAAATCAATCCACCATTGAGAACTCTATGAACAGCAGAGAAGCACTGACAATAGTGTTTCCCCTATTGTACACAGGGTTGCTATGAGTCGGATACCGACTCTACAGCACCTAACAACAACAACAGGATTGTATGCAGTAGGCATTAAAATCATTCCATTTCTAAAGGATAAAAAAACCCTATAGAATCACAGTATAAAGATGGTAAAAGGTTATATAACATTGTCCATCACATATGGGCAATTGAGATTTAAATGCATCTCTGTCCGACTCCAAGTCCAGTGTCCTTCCAGTTCTTCCTCTGTTGAAGTTGTCTTGAAATTCAACAGGTCACATAGTGGAATGGCCGCCCACACTGGGCCACAGTGCTTGGGATATGCGTGGAATCCCATGGCCAGCCCTTCGCACTGTTGTATCTAGGCTGGTCCACGTATAAGGTGAGCCATTTCCAAACCCAAGGTGATATCACAAGACGTTTTCATTGTCACTTTGTCCTTCGTCTTGGATGTCTCCTTGTTGGCAGTAGTAGAGCCATTTGTTACACGCCCAATTAAGTAGGCAGACTTGTAGTCTTTTGTAGAATATGGAAACTTCTCGTCCTGTGTCTTGTGACTGCCTCACGGAGCCGACAAGAGAGATGGCAGAAAAGGCTACAGTCACTCCATTTCTCCATTACTATCGTCCACTGAGAGCGTATCATTGATTTGGGTGTCAGAGAAACATTCACTCTGAGGCCTTCCGAAAGCCTACATTCCCCCCAGCAATGCAGACAACCTCCCTGACCTTTGCAGCTGGAGATAATGACCAAGGTTGTGGCACAGTGACCTTTAGGCCCGGAGTGGGTGGCAGCCACTTTCTTTTCCGTGACATTCGTGTTACTTCGCCTCTGTCTGTACTTTTAATTGGAAGCGTGTATGATGTGAATCTGCCTGGTTCTCCCCCACCCAGAACACCGAGTAGAAAGGTTGGGGCTGGCTGGCTCTCATCCTAAAGCAAAGCTCTCCATGCTAAGCTGGGGATCAACTGCCCATCATCACAGCTACAGACACAAAGGACATTACCCGCAGCCTTTGGGGAAAGATGGTGTTAACAGAAGGAGGCCCTTGTTCCCTGTAGCACAGCCCCTACTGCCTTCTCATATCCATGTTATCCCCATGACTCCGTGAGATGAGTTTGGCACGTGGATTGTTTTTGTTTTGTTTTGTTTTGTTTTTTCCAGATGGCATGTTTTAGTGCTGTCCAAGTAGGAGCACAGCCCTGAAAGCCACTTCTTCAAGCTCCATCTCAGGCGTCCATCCTCTGTGATGTTGTGGCTACAGCCTCACTCACGTCCTTTATTCTATTCTGCATTGCAGACAGACCTCGCCTATTCCAAAGATATGTATTCTGATTAGTTCTTTACCATTCACTACCTTTGTCATGCTCCCAAATTTATTTCTGTGTGTTCCACTTGTTTCCTTAGATAGATTTTATTTTTTCTTTTCTATTTATCAAAGAGGAGCTGGGTGTGAAATTTTTTTAAGCAACTTCTCTGTGTTGGGCCCTGTGGTGTTTTACAGATAGTTTCACTTAATCTTCACGACAAGCCTGCAAGTTCGGCGTCCTTATCCTCATTTTCCAGGCACAAGACTAGAACATCCTATGGATCAGGGATCACACACAGCTGTTGAATAGGAAGCCTTGCTACGGTGCAGCTGCCATGTGCCAAGGCAGGATGCCAACTATGGGACACCAGGGAGAGAAGGGTGAGGACAGACTCAGGCGTGTGTGATGGTCGGCTCCGGGCAGCCCCCAGCATGGATTGCCTGCATCACCCACTGCTTAGCACCAGAATCATGGCGGACGTTTCAATAAGATCACCCATGCTGGTGCCCCTAAACATGGCGTCCTCCGGACTCTGTCAAGGAGGAGCATTGCACTGAGGTTCATGCACTGACACGCAGCCACCGCAGAGGTCCTCACGTGGTCTGACAGGGATTGTGATTGAGAAAGTGCCTCCATGCTGTTGCTCATTCCTCAGGTCACTCAGCAAATACTTTACAGGGTGGACATAGGTGGGCCCTGGGGAGACTTTCTAGGGAATGTGACGTTAACATCCGGCCCTGAGGGAATGGACACCTTATGAGGAGACACTTCCTCTTCCCTCAGAAACACCTGACGATCTGGAAGAAAAGTTCTCAGAACTTACATCTAGTTGGCAGGTGAATCTTTTTTTTAACCAAAGCTAGAGGGAAGAAAACGACTGTGTAAAAAAATACTCATACTCCCCCTCACACACACACATACCCATAAACCAAAGGCACTGAATTGCCCTTAAAAAAAGACAAGCTAAAGAATGCCAACATTTACTCTCTCCTCCTATTTTAAATCACTTTTTATTTTCAGAAAACCCAGAGTAAGAGATAATGCTTTCTCTTCTTTTGAGTTGTGTGACTTGGATAGTCTGTGACCTGTTGTTGTTAGGTGCCGTCGAGTTGGTGTCCGACTCACAGCAACCCTACGTACAACAGGCGAAACACTATTGTCAGTGCTTCTCTGCTATTCATGGGGCTTTCAATGGCGGATTGATTTTTGGGAGTGGGTTGCCAGGTCCTTCTCCCAAGCCTACAGCACCTGGTGTTCCCAGATGGTCTCCCATCCAAGCACTAACCAGGCCCAAAGTTGCTTAGCTTCCGAGATCTGATGGGATCAGATGCCACAGGGCTATGGCTGCAGGCAGTCTGTGACCTAGCACACCATAATACCTTAGACTGTCTTCTCTCTCCCAGTCCTGTGCCTGTCAATGTGCCAGCCAGCCTTTCACGTTCATACCCAGGGACCCTGGAGTTGGAAGATTAGAGCAATTATGCCTTCCTCCTGGGGGCAGGTGGAATGGCATTTCCAAGATGGCATGATTGGCACCCCAGATTGTGTATGGAGAGGACAAGGTGCCATCATCTGAGAAGAACACTGTGCTTTTATGTTCTGCCTACTTTTGAAAGCCAACTTCGGCTCCTAAACCGCCGCATAACCATGTCAAGGATGATGTAGGGTTTTTATGTGTGTGTTTGTGTGCGTATATATACACAAACATTGTTCCTGAGGATTCAAGCCGCGCTAGCAGGGAAGCTCGGTCCACCTCACAAAGTGCTTAACAAGGGCCCTGACAACAGCAATATGTGACCCCTTTTGTTTGCGCCGCATCTTCACACCCACTCCCTCAGCAACTGCCTGAATGAAATGTGCTCTGCTGCTTTGTGTAGCCGAGAAAGAATGGGAATAACGGCCATTCAGGCAAAATAATGCTTTCTGGTGCTTTTCAGAAAGCAGCCCTGTTTTCATTGTTGCCACTCTGCACATAATGGCCTTCCCCTTGTCCTTCATTGAAGCACGCCCAGAGCAAGGAAAACATGTCATCCTGCGCACAAACAAATGTGTGCAATTAAAGTGATCAACAAGGATGGTATGGGATGTGGAACCAGGTATCTAGAGTGCTCCCTGCTCAGAGCAGGGCAGTGGACAGGTGGCTGGATGGCAGGAAGAGCCTTGCCGGGAAATTAGTTTTGCTTCCGTTTCGCAAGACCTTAAGGAGGGGAAAAGAGGAAGGTCGCCATCTTGGTACTCGTGGATTGGGTACCTACTACGTAGCCGAGATGCCGCTGGGCATCTTTTATGCATTGTGTCATCTTCTCAAACTCCTCTGAAGAGGATAGCATTATTATTCTGATTTTAGAGATGTTGTTGTTGTTGTTGTTGTTAGGTGCTGTCGAGTTGGTATCTGACTCATAGCGACCCTCTGTACAACAGGGGAAACACTATTGTCAGTGCTTCTCTGCTGTTCATAGGGTTTTCAATGGCAGATTGATTTTTTTTGGGGGGGTTGCCAGGTCCTTCTCCCAAGCCTACAGCTTCTGGTGTTCCCAGGTGGTCTCCCATCCAGGTACTAACCAGGCCCGACCCTGCTTAGCTTCCGAGATCTGACGGGATTGGATGCCACACGGCTACAGTTGCAGGCAGTTTAGAGATTGTTGTTGTTGTTGTTAGGTGCCGTCGAGTCGAGTCCGACTCATATCGACCCTATGTACAGCAGATCGAAACACTTGCTGATTCTGTGCCAGGCAAACGATCTTATTTATGTTTAAGCCCATTGTTGCAGACACTGTGTCAATCCATCTGGTGGAGGGTTTTCCTCTTTTGCGTTGACCTGCCACTCTCCCAAACATGATGTCCTTCTCCAGGGATTGTTCTCTCCTGACTACATGTCCAAAATATGTAAGACGCCTTCGATAGCTCAGTTGGTAGGGCGGAGGACTGTAGTTTAGAGATAAGGAACCCAAAGTCTGGAGAGGTCAAGTCACCTCCCCAGACAGCCAAGCACCTAGGAAATGGTGGATCCAGTGTTTGAAGCCAGGAACCATTTGGCCCTCCTCACCCGCTAAGCGCCATGCCAAAGTCTTAATCACCACGCCGTGGTTCTTGGAATCAAATCTCCCAGGCTGGCAAATTAACGGAATGGCTAACGGATGATGATGGGAATTTCAGGGAGGGCTATGTTGAGAGTTGTTCTAAGTTCACCTATGTCTCTTCTTCATGATGGCATTGTTGGAGACCTCAATGTTCTATTCATCCTAAATACAGAGAGGCTGAATGAGTGAGGGGATCAGCCAGATGGGCTCTGTGGGTCTCGTGCCCAGCTCAGTGAACGCTGCTCCTCTCTGAGCTTTGTAGCCGCAGCTCTTGGCTCCTACCCTAGCTTGCTAAGATGAGCGCCGGGCCAGAAAACCATCAAGGCCCTCCTGACAGTCAAATTCTCTGCTTCTTCATCTCTCCAGGCAGCCTCCTTCATGCTGACTTCTGGGCAGTTGCTTATTTCTGCTGGCCTCCATAGTGACAGCAAGCCCCCTGGCATTACCAGCATCGAGTCTTGCCTGTGGGTGCAGCCTCCCTCTTCCACTCCTCTTAGGCCATCCATATCCCTCCAACTTTTCTGTTGTTGTTGTTGTTAGGTGCCGTCGAGTCAAGTACGACTCATAGTGATCCTCGTAAGGTTTTCAATAGCTGACTGTTTCGGGATTGCCTTGGGAGTGGGTTGCCACATCCTTCTCCCATTTTGCGGTGCCGGGAATCGAACTCGGGACCTCAGAGACTGCAGAGCAGCGCTCTACCAACTGAGCTAAATCCCAGCCCCTCCAACTTTTCTAGGTCCAGCTAAAACCCCACTTTCTCAACAAGGAGCTTTTTGCCTATATTGTTTTTCCAACACCACATTCAGAGATGTCACAATGGTAGCCTGGAAGCAACCATTCTAGGAGTTTCTACACTGCAGACATGTGCCAATACTATAAATCAGGCCCTTGTTTTGAAAGATGATTTACTAATATACTACTGTTCTACCTAATACCGCACTATCCGTTTGGCCTCAATAATTTAACACCCCAAATTGGCCATAATGTTATCATGTACTCATGAATGTCTCTCTGTGGTGGCTGTAGGAGGCTCATCAGATTCTCTTTATGTCAGCAGCACCAAGCCTGGAGAGTCTGGGGCTGAATGGTGACGGAGGTACGCAAGCAGATGGGGCTGAAGATGGCATGAAGGGAGCAGAGAAGGAGTGTGGGTTTCATGCTTGTGGTGGGAAGAGGGCAGAGGGCTCCAGAGTTATGTTTTCCCTGGGTTAATCTATCCTGGGATGGAAATGGTTTCTCTGGTAATTGTCTAGAACAGGACCATGCAGTGGAAATACAACGTGAACTACATGGGTCATTCTGAGTGTTCTAGTAGCCACATATTAAAAAGTGAAAAGAGATTAATTTTGATGAAATATTTAATCTAATATATCCAAAGTATGGGAGAAGGACCCAGCAACCCACTCCAAAAAATCAATCTGCCATTGAAAAACCCTGTGAACAGCAGAGAAGCACTGACAATAGTGTTTCGCCTGTTGTACATAGGATCGCTATGAGTCGGATACCGACTCAACAGCACCTAACAACAACAACAACAACATGCAAAGTATATTCATTTTTTGCATATGTTCAATATAAAAAATGTTTAATAATATATTTACCTTCTCTTTGTTTAGTACCACATTATCAAAACCCAACATAGGTCTTATGCCTAAAGCACATCACAGTTTGGACTAACCATATTTCAAGTGCTCAGTAACCACGTGGGGTTGGTGGCCGCCATTTTGGACATGACATGTCCAGACACTGTTCTCAGAGTCCTGTGCAAAGCCTACTCAGAACATATTTGAGAAAGTAGTCAACAGTGGGGTGTCACACCGAATGTGGGCTGTCAGTCTCATTATCCATCCCCAACTTCACAGGCTCTGAGTTAGGTCACAGGAAGCAGAAGATAGACCAGCAGATTCTAGAAAGGACCACACTTCCTGGTGAACTAAAGGGGCTCCATTCCAGACCCTGATGAGACCTTTGCTTGGCTGGAACGCCCAAGAATCATCTTGTCTCTGTCCACATGATCAATCTTTAAATTCACCGCTGTGTTCACCCTTCACACTTTTATTCTCCTGAGGGAGTTTTAGCGGAAGCCAGACTTTGCCCATTTCTTTACAGATAGGGCCATTTATTCAACTCATTACGCTAGTATTACTGAAAACAAGGGCAGAGGTCAAGAACAAGAAAAATTCCGTGAAACAGTGAGACGGTATCAGCTGGCAGGGCAAGAAATATATTCCAGGGCACTTCCAAGTTATACCCATGCTCTCTTGAGCCCTTGCTATGACCCTAATATTAACCATAAAAGTCTATTCCCAAAAGCTTAATACCAAAGGAACATCATGTACATACATTTAGATTTTCACAGTGATATTAAAAGGGCTTATGAAACCGAAAATAAAGATCTGAATTAAACATTTAGGTCACGGTGGTTCGCCTAAGGGCTAGCTTATGGGAAGCATATTCAACACTGCAGAAGGCAATAGGAATAACACAAAGTTTATTAGAATATCCTACTTAGAAGCAGCCATCTGTGCAACACAGCTTCAGGAGAATGGCTGACCCGGAGTTTCCTTCTGATGGTGGATTTGGTGGGTTGGCATCTCAACCCACGTGTCAGGGCTGCGGGTACCAGAAACCCCGTCAAAAGGCAGCTTGACTACTTTTGATACGTGGTGACAGGGACCATGATGCCTTCTATGAGTGCCATGGGGCTTTAGCGCATCTGACAAATAATCAGTGGCTCTAATTAGTGTCCCAGCACTCTGGTGCAGTCTATATCTGCATCCTGAAAAGGAGTGGAGTGTCTCCCTCTGACATAGTTGCCCAAGTCTTCCTCGATGAGTTTTCTGAAGTTATAGGGGCAGGATGACATGACAGAGGAGCAGCAATGGTACAGAAACACGTGGCTTTGAAAACCAGCAGTAGCCGGACGCGGTGGCGCACGCCTGTAATCTCAGCAGCTGGGGAGGTGGAGGCAGGAGGATCGCAAGTTCGAGACCAGAGGCAGTCTGCGTAACTTAGTGAGACCCTGTCTCAAAATGTCAAAAAAAAAAAAAAAATAGGCTGGGGGTGCAGCTCAGTGGTACAGCACTTGCAGAGCATGCAAGCGCAAGGCCCTGGGTTCAACCCCCAGTACCACAAACAAAAACAACAACAACAAAAAAAAGCAGTGATCTTTGAAATCAGCTGATGAACATTTACCCAGTTTCTCAGAAGTGCTATGTGACTTAGGGAGACTTCGGAAGCACCAGGTCCCTACTCTTCAGGGACTTGAGACGTGGTGGGAGAAAAATAACCGCGCAATAATAAATATCAGTACATAGCATCAATGTACTGCTGTGATTCAAGTTCTGTCCTGGGAATGAGTAGACCTCTATTATGCCACAGAGCTCAGTACTTCTGAGTACTGCTGTCTCTCGTTTAATCATGGGCTGTCAGGGACAATATCTACTGGATCACCCAAGACTCATTTGCTTGGGACAAGTCACTTTAACTCTCTGGACGTCAGGGAATTGAGAGCGTTTGAGTGGATGACACTAGTGGTAATAATCATAATAGCTCCACAGAGGGACATCTAACATTGTGCTGATTATACTAAGCACTTTGCATTAATTAACTCATTTCGAAAGCAAACTTAACAGGGCCTCAAACCCACAAAAATTGGGTTCCAATTTAGATACAGTTTCGGTATGTTAAAATTTAGAAGGTTTGGGTTCAGCTTGGTATCAGGCTTAACATTTTAATCCTACGACCAGCAACTCAGGAGGCTGAGGCAGGAGGATCTCAGGTTCTAGTCCAAAGGCAGCCTGTGTAACTTAGTGAGACCCTGTTTCAAGAAAAAAAGTAAAAAACTGGGCTGAGTGTACAATGGTAGAGCACTTCAACCCCCAGTATTCCAAAACAATTAATCCTATATATAGATGTTAGTTGTTGTTGGGTATGGTTGAGTCAGTATCTGACTCATAGCCACCCTGTGTACAATAGGCGAAACACTATTGTCAGTGCTTCTCTGCTATTCATAGGGTTTTCAATGGCAGATTGATTTTTGGGAGTGGGTTGCTGGGTCCTTCTCCGAAGCCTACAGCACCTGGTGTTCCCAGGCAGTCTCCCATCCAAGTACTACCCAGTCCCGACTCTGCTTAGCTTCTGAGATCTGACAGGATCAGATGCCACAGAGCTACGGCTGCAGGCATAGATAGATAGATGAATAAAATTTTTTCAATAGCTAATGTTACAAAAAAGTTAAAAGCTGAACCTAGACCCAATTGTGTGTGTGCATGTGTGTGTGTGTGTGTGTGTGTTTGAATACATATCTTCATTTTATTTTTTTAGACCCAATTTTTTTACTGGGTTTGAGTTCAAGTTCTGCTTCAAGTTTGGGTTTAGAATAAAAATTTGAATTCTTGAAACAGGACCAGTTCAGGGTTTGGTTTTGGGTTTAGTCTGAAGCCTTGCTATTTATACATAAGATTTCAACACAAACCTGAGCCTTCTACTTTAGCATATTGAACCCATTGTTGTTGTTGTTAGGTGCCGTCATGTCGAGTCTGACTCATAGCGACCCTATGTACAGCAGATCGAAACACTTGCCGATTCTGTGCCAGGCACATGATCTTATTTATGTTTAAGCCCATTGTTGCAGACACTGTGTCAATCCATCTGGTCGAAGGTTTTCCTCTTTTGTGTTGACCTGCCATTCTCCCAAACATGATGTCCTTCTCTAGGGATTAATCTCTCCTGACTACATCCCTGAAATATGTAAGACCCATCTCCATACCTACCCAATCTTTTGAGAGTACGAAGCCCTACTTCACAGGGCAATTCGTCCTATTAATCCCAATTTGTAAATGGGAAAGCTGAGATATTGGTTAAGTTGTTGTTGTTGTTAGGTGCCGTCGAGTCAGTATCCGACTCATAGCGACCCTCATAGGGTTTTCAATGGCTGACTGTTTCGGGATTACCTTGGGAGTAGATTGCCAGGTCCTCCTCCCATTTTTGCAGTGAAGGGAATCGAACTCGGGACCTCAAAGACTGCAGCGCAACGCTCTACCAACTGAGCTAAATCCCAGCCCCATTGGTTAAGAAGCTTAATCAAAATTAAAGCACACTGACAAGGGGCAGCCCTGAAATTCAATGGTGCGCATTTGAGCCTGTGCAGCCTGGGATCTGCACCCCCAGGAGTCCTATCCCAGCTGCCACGTGGTGCACCTAGGAGGACCTTAAAGGATCATTTGGAGATGGCCCGGCAGAACAGAAAGTAAACACTGATGGGCAAATCGCACCTCCCTAAAACATGGACGAGGCCTGAGCCGAACTTCAGAGAGAAAATGCTATCGTCTGTGGCTCAGAAAACTGAGGCCCTAACTATACCAGAATTCCACCATGCTGCAATCCGGTCTCTTCCTGGGATACCCTCATCAGTCAAGGCCCATCTGTCACTGTGGCCATTCGGCCAGGGAGGCTCTGCCTCCACACAGCAGGCAGAGCCACTGGGAAGGGGCCTTCAAGACTGCTGCACCACAGCCAGCCTCACCTCTGCAGCCTTTTCGTTTTCTACCAGGGTCAGCCCCAGCTGGGGGACCTGCAAATTTCCCATTAGCCGTGAAGTTTAGTGAGGACACACACACTTTGGCACCCACAGAGTCTTCGCTTTGAGATAGAGTGGGTTTGGTTTCCTTTGCTTATACAACTGATACCACCCAGGGGACACTTTTGTTTAGGTGGCTCACTGGCCACAAACCGTTTCGTTATGTGTTGCCCGGTTACCTTGGCTTCCTGCGCATTCTCTCGAGCAGATAGTTCATCTTATCGCAGAGGATTGCTTCCCCAAGTGTAGCCGTGGAGTCGGTAGCTCTGATACCATCGAGGCCAGGAGGCACCAAACCACCCCCTTGGTAATTGTTGGAGTTGTACTTTTTCATGTCTGTTTCATGAAAAGATGATGCGGTTAGATTTGAGCTGGGCCTTGCCGAAGGTGTCATTTAGGCCTGGGGTTACCCACATCGTCACGTGGCTTGCCTCCTTTTGCAGCGTGCTGATCTTATCTTCCCTGCTGCACCTTGCCATAGAACATCAGATCCTTCCAGCTACCGTGTGTGTGTGTGTGTGTGTGTGTGCACGCGCACAAGTGTGCACTCATTATGCCTGGAGATTGGCTCCTCCCTGCAGTTTGTGAAAAGATACTTTGTCACTTGTCTGTAATGGAACATGTATAATTGCAGTTTGTAAAAAGATACTTTATATCTGTACTGGAATCATGTATAGCCTTCGTTATACACTGAGGGGGAGAAAAGAGCCTCCCCTAGCTTTCACACTTGGGAATTTGGAACAAGGTTTTCCTTAAACAGATGCATTTCTTTTTAGTCCAAGGTGATAATTCTTTTGTTCCCGCTATGTTCCAGGAACTGAGTAGCTGCTCAGGGTACAAAGGTGGGGATGACTGAGTCACTATCCTTGAAAGAGTCTCAATATAGCCGTGGAGAGGAAAAGGTGTTAACAAATAGCTACAATTCAACTCCGGAACGGCGAAGGAGGTGCCCTGAACAGAGTTCTGTGCCAACACAGAGGAGGACTAGGAGGAAGGGCCAGGGGCGACTATGAAAAAGAACAGGCATTTAAACTGTATCTTCACAGTCAAGCACAAGGTTGCCAGTTAGAGACCAAGGAAATGTTCCCAGCAGAGGGAACAGCAAAAGAGACACATGAAACTGTGACAGGGTAGCCTATGTTCAGCGTGTCTTGGGCAGAGCCTCCGTCTCAGAGGGAGGCTGCAGAAAGACCGCCTGGCCTCTCTGGGACAGGAATTCCTGCACTGTCCCGAGAGGTTCAGCGCTTGGTGTCTGTCTTAAGATTTAATCCAGTGAGTGTACCAGAGACCCCTGGAAAACAAAGGTGGGGCTTTCAGGGGCTTTACCAACAGGAAGAGCTAGCTTTGCTTTCCCACCCCTCAAGGCTATGCCTGCCAGTCTACCCCTGGTTCTGACAGCCTTGGCTTTCTTTTCACACATCAGTTAACCCTCCTAGGACCTGCCTTGGCTGGCCAGGATATGAATCTTTAAATTGTCCTTGTCCCCAGTGACAGCTGAAAAGACATGTGGAAAAGTCACTTTTGTAACGTATCTGGCCCTCGAGCCAGTGGACCCTTACCTATGACATGTGGGGTAGGACTAAGGGGCTGGCATGGCTGCAGCTTCAAGGTTGCAGAAAGAGGGAAAAGGTCTTTGCTTGAGATATATGGGACTCGTGGTCTGGCTGGGCTCGACCCCTCTCATGCTGAATGAACTTGAACAATGATTTCTCTCCAGCCTCCCATTTGCTCGTCTATGAAATGAGGGAGCCGGACTTGGTGGTTTCTAAGGTGCCTCTGCCTGCAGCCATAGCCCTGTGGCATCTGATCCCATCAGATCTTGGAAGCTAAGCAGGATGGGGCCTGGTTAGTACTTGGATGGGAGACCGCCTGGGAACACCAGGTGCTGTAGGCTTAGGGAGAAGGACCTGGCAACCCACTCCCAAAAATTAATCCACCATTGAAAACCCTATGAACAGCAGAGAAGCACTGGCAGTAGTGTTTCCCCTGTTGTACACAGGGTCACTATGAGTCGGATACCAATTTGACGACACCTAACAACAACAACAACAAGGTGCCTCTGCCACTGTATCTGAATCTCCCTTGCCTTTGTGATTGTCAGGATGCAGAGTGGAAGAAACTGACCATGAACTGTTTCATCTTAACACAAGGGCCTTGAGATTTTTTTATTATTATTATTTATTGGTAGTGTATAGAAATACAAACTGATTTTTTTTTTTTTTTTTTTTTTTTTTTTGGTATTGGGGGTTGAACCCAGGGCCTCGCGATTGCTCTGCAAGTGCTGGACCACTGAGCTGCATCCCCAGCCCATTTTTTTTACCTTTTCAGACAGGCTCCCGCTAATTACACAGACTGCCTCTGGTCTCGAACTTGCGATCCTCCTACCTCTGCCTCCCGAGCCGCTGGGATTACAGGCGTGTGCCACTGCGCCTGGCTTGACATTTTTTTGTGTATGCCTTGAGCAATGAGAAAAATAGATCGCCAGTTGGCCCAGGAAGGATGTTCCTTCCCCCAGCCCCCTGTAACAGAACAGCAAGGAGAGGGAGGGAGCGGGACCCACCTTCTGGGCTGAGCAGTTCTGGGGTTTGGATTTCCAGCGAACTCAACCTAGGAGTGGAGCTTCATGTGCGATACGGGTAGAAGTGGAGGGTAGACAGACAAAGAGGCTGCAACAGGAAGTGGACAAGGGGCTGGGGTCTCAAAGAAGTGCAGCCGGCTCAGAGTCCTCCACCCACTCCATCCCCACGCGTGCCGGGGCCTCTTCCTCACGCCTGTCCACGGGAGGCTCCTCTGCTCGTGTCCTCTTTACTCACCCTGTGTTCCACTTTGAGGGCTGAGGACTGCCACCTAACGTGCTCCGAGAGCTTTCACGCTCTGTTCCAGGCACTGGGATGGGTTTTGGAGGGGGTGACCCAGGGCAGCACAGTGCAGGTGAAAGGGCTTGGTGAGGAGGACCCGCGAGAACACAGCTTCTGAGGGGTGAGACCCGAGTTCCCCATTGCCTGCCACTCACTGTGCACCCTCCTACGGTTACCCCATTTCTGCAGACCTCACTCAGTCATCTGGAAGGTGGAATTAACAGGACTTCATGGGACTCTTGGGCTGGGATTTAGCTCAGTTGGTAGAGCACTGTGCTGCAGTCTCTGAGGTCCCGAATTCGATTCCCAGCACCGCAAAAATGGGAGAAGGACCTGGCAACCCCCTCCCAAGGCAATCCTGATATAGTCATCATTGAAAACCCTATGAGGGTCGCTATGAGTCGGATACCGACTCAACGGCACCCAACAACAGCAACAACAACAACAACATGGGACTCTTATGAGAACCCACTCAGATAAAATGCTTACCGCTGTACCCAGTGTGTAGTAAGTGGCCCACAGTAGCTTTAGAAATATCTACAATTGTTAATGTCTAGAAAAGCAAGTTAGGGTCAAAATGTAGAAGTTCCTGTCTGCCAAGACAAGGAATCTGGACTTGAGCCGGCAGCCTGTGGACAGCCAGGGAAGGTATTCCAACAGGGAATTGCATTAAAGAAAATGGAGTTTGGGGAAATCTTCATCTGTCATCAATTTGAGGAGCATCGGAAGAAAGAAGGAATGTTGGCAAAAAGACCGCGTCTGTGTCCAGGTGGACAGGGGCCCGGAGAGGTGGCGGAGGGAATGGAATGGAAAAACCACAGTCATGAACTTTAAAAAGGAAGGTGGCTGGGGAGCCGTGGACGGGCGCTCGGCTTGGAGGCCACAGAGGACAAAGAAGGAAGGACCCAGGGGGTGTTTTGAGGACCCATCCGGAATGAGACCAACCCGGGCCAGCGTGGGAGGGGAGGAGGCACAGCGCCGCTCTCTGTCCTGGGGAAAGGCCACTGTCCTGGCTCACTTGGCTCAGGTCCCACCACCCCGAGGGCGCCACTTGGCACGTTGCCTGTCTTGCGAATTTGTATTCTGCTTTCTCCAAGAAAGGGTTTGAGCCTGGCTTCACACCTGACACTGTAGGTGAATTCTGCGTCCCTCCAAGGTAGAAATGAGCCAGGACAGGGGCAGCAAAGAGAGGCAGAGAGAGAATTGAGTAAGGCATAATGAGGGCGTGAGGGCCAAAGAGGAACCGGCATGGGGCCGGGGGTGGTCTCAGAATGTCTGCATTGGGCCTTAGGAGGAAGTCTGTCCTCTCTCCTCCACTCCCATTCGGAGGGAAGAATCCCCCCAGAAGGGACCGGAAACCCAGGTTATCCCCCCTCTTTCCTACCCTCCCGAATCACCGTCGAGTATTTCTCCCTGGTATTTTTCATCTCCCTTCCCCTTTACAATGTTAGAATTGAGGGCAGGTGCGCGCCTCTCCAAAACCAAATCAGCCCCCCAAGACAGGAGGGAGGGAGAAAGCCAGCAAGAGCAACCGAAGTGGAGAGGGACAGACAGACACCCTCTCCAGCAGGCCCTGCCAGGTGCCCCGCGGTTGGGTGGCAGCAGCTGCAGCGGCCGCAGTGATCCAGCTAAGCGGCTTTGCTTCCTCTCTTCCTCTCTCTGTAGCAGCACAGTCGCTCAGCCCCCGATTCCTCAGGGTTTCACAGCCTAGGAGCTCAGTGAAGGCTCTGGAGCCCCAGGCCCTGGGGGCCTCATGGTCACCTCCGATTATCCGGAGCCTTTCTCCCAGCGGGGTGAGCCGGTGGGGGGAACAGAGAGAGAGCAAGACAAAGTGGTTTCCCTCAGCTCTCTGCAGAGA
>VMDO01003526.1:78054-115338 GCA_007922755.1 Pedetes capensis
TGATTAACAGTTTTTGAAAAACCTGTCCCCAGGCTCTTCCTGGTCACAGAGCAGTTACCCTGGGCCAGGCTTTGGGAGATGGTGTATACCGGCTCCTTTTGTCCCACACAGACTCCGACCCTTCATCCTGGGATGTGGAGAGAGACCGAGGCTGGGAAGAACTGATGCTCACTGACCCAGAGCTCAGCCCACCCAGCCCTGGCTGCCCCCATGCTGGGCCTTTTCTGGAGTCGAA
Organism: Pedetes capensis; assembly: GCA_007922755.1. NCBI lineage: Eukaryota > Metazoa > Chordata > Mammalia > Rodentia > Pedetidae > Pedetes > Pedetes capensis. The sequence goes on from VMDO01003526.1 coordinate 78,290, forward strand.
GGAAGCAGTTGACACACGTCTGGCTCTCTGGGTTCTGGACCACACAGGGACCCTGAGGTGCACAGGGCTGAGCGTACCTTCTCAAGGCCAAGCCACTGGGGGTGAGAGCTGGGACAGCGTTTGGGGTGTCCTGGCTCCAAGCGCAGGGTTCAGAGACTTCTTGGTTGAGTGTAAAAAGCTTATCATGGTGGTCGGACAGAGCAGGACACATCGTGCCTGAGAGGCTGGGGGATTTTGCCTTCACCCAGCCCTGTGTCTAGCCCGTGGGCCCCCCAGGACTACGTCACAGCCCTTTACTTTAGGACAGAAGTCAGGGACATCTGGATGAGAGGACAGGCACCCTTGGTGAGCATGCCGCGCCCCCCGAGCTCCAGAGGGTGGCTATCAAAGGAAGCCAAGGCCCCCCAGTTCAGGCAGGGTATGGGGCTCAGCGAGGAAGCAGTGCTAACGACACCTGCAGACCCTCGCCTCTGTCTACCCTGACAGCTGTCTCAGGACCGGCTGCCTACTGAGACCCTTCCCATCATCACAGCTCTACCCCTGGCGTGGTGGAGAAGAGTCACCCCAGTCCCTCACCCTGCCTGCTGCCCACCGCAGGACCTGACCCGCAGCTCATCTTCTTCAGTCTGCACCTCTGCCTTCTCCACTCACCTTTTCAAATGTATTCGTTTCACAAGGAAGCAGCAAACGTATCAGAGCAGCAAGCTGATGTCCCCCTCCACGTTAGACCCTCCTGGTGACAGAAGGCAGAAGTAGCTATCTGAATTCGGGACCATTTCTCTTCCCTAAGGCTGGGATTTAGCTCAGTTGGTAGAGCACTGCTCTGCAGTCCCTGAGGTCCCGAGTTCGATTCCCAGCATCGCAAAAATGGGAGAAGGATGTGGCAATTCACTCCCAAGGCAATCCCGAAACAATCAGCCATTGAAAACCCTATGAGGGTCGCTATGAGTTGCATACGACTCAACAGCACCTAACAACAACAACAAAGGCTCCCAGGACAGGGCCACTGGATCACACAGCTCTGAGGGGAGCATCTCCCTCGTGTCCTGTAGGGCTGGGCATTCACAGTGACTGGGCTCACAGCCCATGAGGCATGGAGTAAGGGGCTCGCTGTGCAGACCCAGAGTCCTCTCTGCCACGTGCCCCAGGCAGATGGGCAGTGGTGCTGTCCAAACTCAAGGAGACCTGCGTTCAAGTTTGGGCTCTACTATGTACAAGCTGTGGCGTCTGATCCTGTCAGACCTCGGAAGCTGAGCAGGGTCAGGCCTGGTTACTACTTGAATGAGAGACCGCCTGGAAACACCAGGTGCTGTAGGCTTGGGAGAGAGACCCGGCAACCCACTCCCAAAAAACAATCTGCCATTGAAAACCCTATGAACAGCAGAGAAGCGCTGACAATATTTGCCTGTTGTGCGTAGGGTCGCTATGAGTCGGACACCAACTCCACGGCACCTAAGAAGGTCTACAAGCTGTGTGGCTCTGGCCAAGTTACTTGATCTCTCTAAGCTTCTCAGGAAATAATACGGGCTGAGCACCCCTGATGCAAAAATCTGAAATCTGAAATGCTTCAAAATCTGACACTTTTTGAGCTCTGACTTGACGCGACAAGCAGAAAACTCTACACCATTAAACTATTTCGTGTACACACTTATTTAAAATGTTGTATAAAATTACCTTCAGGCTATGTGCATAAAATATACATGACATGTAAATGAATTTTGTGTTTAGATTTGGGTCTCATCCCCAAGATATCTCATTAAGAATATGTGAATATTCCAAAATTTGAAAAAAAATCCCCAAACCCAAAAGCTTTTTCTAAGCATTTCAGATAAGTGTGCTTAGTCTCCAGTTATATTTGTTTTTTGGTTGTCTTGGTAAATTAAAAGAAAAATATAAATAGCATTCAGTGAGGCACATAAAGAGTCAATACGTATATACAGTTACAATTATCATCATCACTGATGTAATTATTGTATAGCTTTGGCCCATATGCTCATTAAAGGTATGCTGCACTGTGCCCATGATGCCTGACACATAGCACTTAATAAACATCTGTTGAATGTTTGGAAGGATGACGAGGTAGAAGCCCAAATGTTCCCTTGTAAGAGAAAGAAGAGAACTGGAGCACTATGTTAGGGCCAGAAGACACTGAACTTTCTAATGTGGTTGTGGTTAAATTGTGTTTGCTCGGAGCTGAAAGCAGAGGGAAATTTTGACCTGGCTACGCTTCATCACCTAGGAGGATATTGTTGTTGTTAGGTGCTGTGGAGTTGTGTCCGACTCATAGCGACCCTCATAGGGTTTTCAATGGCTGACTGTTTCAGGATTGCCTTGGAAGTGGGTTGCCAGGTCCTTCTCCCATTTTTGCAGTGCTGGGACTCGAACTCAGGACCTTAGAGACTGCAGAGCAGTGCTCTACCAACTTAGCTAAATGGATGAGGCTGTGTATATAGTGTGAATGGGGGGCAGTGTGAACAGATTGCTGTCCTCCCCCCACACACACACACACTTCTTTTCTAGAGAAAATGCAGAAATAGAGGCTTTGGGGTCTGAGATTTTAGGTCAGCTTTGGCCCTCCACAGAGACAAGATGGCAGCCTGGACTCTGAGGGTCTCACCCACAGCTAACATCAGGCACCAGTAAGCAAGGCCCTGGGCCTGCTACCTTTCTTCCTGACCAATGGGGCCAGGCCGGGCGTTCCTCCTTCTCCTTGCCAGATGGGGAAGTATAGAAACAGCTGGATAGACTTTTCCCATGATGTTCCAGATGTTTGGTGCCGTGTAGTCACAGCTAGAGTAGAACCCAACCAAGCCCAGGCCAGGTTTGGGTCACCTGTGTACAGTGATAGAAGCAGGAGGGGTTCAGGACTCTCCTAGCAGAGACCAGGCTTAAACTAGCAAATGGGGGCCATGCCTGAGCCCATGGCGATACAAACACCACCTGTTTTGTGGGGTTATTGGTAAGTAAAGCGAACTCTGGGTCTGGTACTAGAGGAATGGTGTGCTTGGCAGTTGGAATAGAGGGGACGATAAGGTAGAGTACAAAGAGGACAGGGAACCCAGGTCATTGTGCAGCCTGTGCGGAGTGGAGCGGATCTGTGAGATCAAGGTAGGCAGTAAGAACAGTCTCTATTCAGAGGGGCGCTTAGAAGCAAAATCTTGGAAGATCTGAGAGTCACTTTGCTCCGCTTCCAGTATATGACCCAGCTGATTTGTTTCTAAGGCCCCGATGTGTTCTTTGCCAGCCCTGTGCTGGCAACGTGGATACAAACACAGCCCCCGCTTTCAGGCTGTACTTTCACAATGCCCAATACTTTCATACAAAGCGGGCTGCCCAGAGCCGGGCAGGGAGGTGGCGCACACCTGTAATCCCAGCGGCTTGGGAGGCGGAGGCAGGAGGATCGCAAGTTCGAGACCAGAGGCAGTCTGCATAATTTAGCAAGACCCTGTCTCAAAAAGTAAAATAGTGGGCTGGGGGCGCAGCTCAGTGGTCCAGCACTTGCAGAGCATGCAGGCGCAAGGTCCTGGGTTCAACCCCCAGTACCGGGGGCGGGGGGTGCCGGGGGAAGCGGGCCGCCCAGTTGTTTCCAGAGATTTCCAAATACCCAGGGTTTTTGGGGGCATTGGAGGAAGAAACAATCAGCCGCTAAGTTGTTTTATGGGGCCCTTTATGATTTCAAAGCAGACAGAGATAGTGAAAACTATGCCACTTGGCTCCTTCCAGGATAAATATACACTGACATTGTGGTCCACAGGGAAGCCAAGGGCGAGGCTCCAGGCCCCTGGGACCTGCAGCGGACACGCCTCTGTACCCCCCACAGGCCCTCATGGAAGGCACGGGCAGAGGTGGCTGTTTTCTTGCCTTTGATTTTCCATCTGGTAAGCTTGCAGCTCCTGCTAGCAAGCCTGTGTTGACATGTGCGGGCAGGGGTGAGGTTGGCAGCATGCAGGGCGCACTGATTGATATAAAAGCGCACCCTCGTCACTCCATAATTACCAGAGCCCCGCCCGCAGCTCCGTTCCACATCTGGAATCACCTCCATCCGACAGCCTTCATGTTTTTTTCCTACCCTGTCCCTTTCCCTATGATGATGTATTGGCAAACAAATAAGAGATTCGGGATAGGAAAAGAACAAGAGTTTCCACAACAGGTGAGGAGATAGGAATGTGGGGCGCTGGCCGGGGATCTGCTCTCACCTGCCGCATCCCTTTTTCACCCTGGTCTCCACCAGAGGGGGCTGGGATTTAGCTCAGTTGGTGGAGCGCTGCTCTGCAGTCTCGGAGGTCCTGAGTTCAATTCCCAGCACCACAAAATGGGAGAAGGGCCTGGCAATCCACTCCCAAGGCAATCCCGAAACAGTCAGCCATTGAAAACCCCATGAGGGTCGATATGAGTTGGACACGACTCGACGGCACTGAACAACAACAACTCCATCAGAGATCCTGGGGGAAGGGCAAAGGACGGGATTAGAAAGGGCCTCAGAAATCAAGGTGGAGACTTTGTAGGTGATCGTGAGCACAGGGGGCCACTCAAGGCTTTCTCAGGAGGGGAGGACACTGTCAGCTTTACCTTTTAGAAGCACCACTGGCTGCAGGGTACCCAGGGGTTCAGAGGTTGCCTTAGGACTGGGTGAGAGACCTGGAGGCCCTGATTCAGGAGCAGGGAGGGAGCAGGGCTGGCTAGGGAGTGTCTTAGGAGAGGAACCTTTGAGGACTCAGTGACTGAGGAACCTCAGCTATGACTGGCGGGTGGTGGCGGGATCCTCAGCCTTCCCGCTGGGCTTTGATGGCGATGTCTCCAGCTGAGATGGAGAACAGGGCAGGGAGGAGGTTAGACCACAAAGCTGTGGGTTTAATGCCATCCCCCCTGGATACACGGGGACAAATGTTCATGAGCCCTAAGAAAGGGAGTCAAAGCAAGGGAGCTGTGCTCTCCAGGTAGATGCTGGGGGTTTCTTTGTTGTTAGGTGCCGTGGAGTCGGGTCCAACTCATAACCCTGTGTACCACAGATGAAAGGCTACCGGACAGTGTGCCATGCCCAGCACTATTGTCAGTGCTTCTCTGCTATTCATAGGATTTTCCATGGCTGATTATTTCCAGAGTGGGCTGTTGGGTCCTTGCATCTGCCTGCAGCATCTGGTGTTCCTAAGTGGTCTCCCATCCAAGGACTAACCAGATCCAGCCCTGTTTAGCTCCTGAGAGCTGATGGGATCGGATGCCACAGTGGTATGGCTGCAGGCTGCAGGGGTTTCCTTAGTGCTTGGGAATGTGTAGAGTGTGGGACTCCAGCCTGCTGGTCGGGAAGGCTGCTGGGCATTCTGGGGCAGGAGGAGGAGGCGGAGCCTATAGCACAGATGAGGAAGGAATGGCCAGAGGTGTTCAAGGACAACTAATACAAGGTTTCACAGCCTTTCTCCCTCTGTCCTGAGTGTTTACAAAATCAGGATTGAAGACGATTGTCCTCTGCTTTGTCTCCTCTCTCAGTCCACAAGTAAAGGAATATGTGGTGGTGGTGGTTAGGTGCCACATCCGACCCATAGAGACCCTGTGCACAACGAAACACTACCTGACACTGCCACACATACGATCTTCTTTCTTGTTTGACCCCAGTGTTGAAGCCACTATGATGCTTCTCATTTTGAGTCATGCCACATCAGCAAAAGCAGGTCCCAGGGGCTTCACTCCATTCCTGTCATTAAGGTGGACTCTAGTTTGAGGCGGCAACTCCTCCCCAATTCTTTCTTGAATGCCTTCCAGCCTGGGGGGGTTTATTTTCCAGCACTATATTTGACAGTGCTTCTCGCTATTCATAGCATTTTCAGTGGCTAATTGTTTTGAGAGTGGGCTGCTGGGTCCTTCTCCTTAGTCTGCCTTAGTCTGAAAGCTCAGCTGAAGCCTGTCCACTATGCATGGCCCTGCTGTTATTTTAAATACCGGTGGCACAGCTTTCAGCATCACAGCTACATGCAACCCCTCCCCCACCCCAAGCTGACAGACACGTACAGGAAAGCAGTGTGGGCCAGCGAAATCTTGAAGAGATGCCTTACGCCACACTGTCATTCTGTTCGGGGATGCGTCCTTCCATGGCTGCATTATACCAGCATGTGCTGCCTAAGAAAGCATTATGTCATGTAGACCAGGGGTCCCCAACCCCAGGCCACAGAAGGGTACTGGTCCATGGTCTGTTAGGAACCAGGCCACACAGCAGTGGGTGAGCAGCAAAGTTTTAGCCACTCCCCATCCCTTGAATCATCCCGAAACCATCTCCACCCTGGTCCTTAGAAAAATCGTCTTGCACACGATCAGTGCCTGGTGCCAAAAGGGTTAGGGATCGCTGAAATAGACTGAGTGACATCTGTATGAAAAAAAAAAAAGTGAACCAATTTTGTCTATCAATTCTTGTGATCAAAGCTTAATCATGGGGCGCGGTGGCGCATGCCTATAATCCCAGCGGCTTGGGAGACGGAGGCAGGAGGATCGCAAGTTCAAGACCAGAGGCAGTCTACGTAACTTAGCAAGACCCTGTCTCAAAAAGTAAAAAGAAAAATGGGCTGGGGGTGCAGCTCAGTGGTCCAACACTTGCAGAGCATGCAAGTGTGAGGCCCTGGGTTGAAGCCCTAGGACAGAAAGAAAAAAAAGTTTAATCATTAAAAATGCAAACTATTACTGGCTATATTAAAAGAGGTCAGTGTAATGGAGTACATAAGTGATTGAGCAACACTCTAGGTATTGGTGTGTATCTTGAAAATTACAGAACTAGAGTCTTTATGATGAAAGCAAATTAAAGATCAGGGAGGCTGTTTGCTTTTAAGTTGGTGGTGAGTTTTCATCCCTCTGCTGATTTTTTGGAGATAAAAGGATTAATAACTTTCCCTACCTTTAAAGGGGAACCTAAGGACAAAGGGCAGTCACCTAGTAGGTGGTATCTGAGGATAATAAATGAAAACAGAGCATCATAGCAATTGAACAGGCAATTTGGTTTCAAGATGTCTAAGTAAGCTACTGAGGAATTTGTGGATCAAGGGTAGGCGTCAAAAGACCTGGGATCACCCTCCAACTCCACCATCCTTAGGTCCTTCACCTGTAAAATAGGAATGATAGTAGATTGACACTGGTTGTCATGAAAATTAAATGTTTATGGAAATTGCCTTGTCATGCAAAGTGGGTTGGTGTGGGTTGTTTGTATTGGTAGCTTTGCGTGAGACTTCATTTTCAGCTCTGTCTCCTAGCCCTAGATGGCCCCTCAGAGACCTAACAGTGTTTCCGCAGGTTCTGTTGTTGAACCCTTTGGCCCATACAGTTTTCACTTACCTTCTCCATTTTCCTAACATCAGAAAGATTATATGATTGACTGACAGAAGGCCAGCAACCCAGAGAGGTACTGTACTGTAGCCCGGGGCTATACTTTCCATTTTTATTAAAATACTTATTAACTCATAGCCTAAGAGCTATTAAGCCAAGCCTAATCTCCTTTAGGGCCCCCTTGATTTGATTGGAACGATTCACATGCAGTGTTCTGGTCCTGCTTTGTGCAGATGCAATGAAGACTACAGCCAAGTGAAGCTACCCTGGAGTTACCCGGGTCCTCCCTTTCATCCAGGGCAGGAGTAGAACACCTCTCCACTCTGGCTGTAAAGACACATGAGTTCTACAACTGTACATCCAGTCCCCGAGTTTAAGATTCTGCTCCCTAGGAAAATTAACTACCAGCCAGCTGTTTATAGCTCTGGGATGCTGAATTTGTTGACTCCTATTCTGGGGAAGGCTGGGATATAGCTCAGTTGGTAGAGGGCTGCTCTGCAGTCTCTGAGGTCCCAAGTTCAATTCCCAGCACCGCAAAATGGGAGAAGGACCTGGCAATCCACTCCCAAGGCAATCCCGAAACAGTCAGCCATTGAAAACCATATGAGGGTCGCTATGAGTCGGACACGACTCGATGGCACCTAACAACAACAGCAACAACCTTCTGGGGAAAGAAAGCTCTTTTGGTGAAAAAGAATCCTGTAAGGATGCAAGTCCTAAGGGGAAATACACCATTGCCAAGTGAGAGGAGGCAAAGGGGAGCAAGAAAGAGGAACCTAAAGCACTGAGCACAACTCATAGCACTGCTGAGGGGAAGCTGTGACTGTGACACTCTGCCATTCTGGTGTGAGCAAAATGGCTTCCCCTCAGCCAATGAGCAGCCGGTCTTCATCTGTGTATAGGGCTGAGTCCATAGTCTGGGCTGTTAAGTAAATCTGCAACTCTGTTCATCCCCACTGGGCTTCATGGTGATTTTGTCCTGCTATTGGTATTGCTTAAGGGGCCCACTAAATTACTCACACGCATCATTCTGTTGATAGGAGGTCTTGAGCGTAATGTCGTCACCTCAGTAATCTACTAAACTATAGAGCATCTGAAAATAGGAATTCTCTTTGCAGCTTGCTGAGTAGATGCCATTTCTTTCCTGACAAAAAAATGTATCTGGAGCCATTGTGATTTGTACTTATGTTTGTGTCAAGGTACGGAACATGCAGAGTTGAGGCTGAGAAAGAACTAACCTTGGATCTCTGGCATTGTGGGCAGATTTGATGGTTGTACATTAATTAACGCCTGCAGCTGTAGCCCTGTGGCATCCGATCCCGGCAGATCTCGGAAGCTAAGCAGGGTCGGGCCTGGTTAGTACCTGGATGGGAGACCGCCTGGTAACACCGGAAGCTGTAGGCTTGGGAGAAGGACCTGGCAACCCCCTCCCAAAAATCAATCTGCCATTGAAAACCCTATGAACAGCAGAGAAGCACTGACAATAGTGTTTCCCCTGTTGTATAGAGGGTCGCTATGAATCGGATACCGACTCGACGGCACCTAACAACAACAACAACATTAATTAACAAGTTAGCTCTTAAAGCCACTCATAAATGGAAATGCAGGTTGAAGACCTCAGTCCAGCATCGTCCTGCTGTCTTCTGCCTTCTTTGCATTGAAGGAGATGTCCAGATGTTTCTTCTCATGTATTCATCATTATTCCCTACAAAGATTTGTGGAGCTGCCATCCACTGTGGTGAGCATGTGGTGAGCATGCTGGGGCTCGCTCATGGAGAACTAGAGAAAAGACAGACTCTCAAGAGCAGTTCACATGGTCCTGGTGCTCGATGGTCAATGGCATACTCATGGGAGCTCATACTCAAAGCAGCAGGGAAGAGATGTTAGAATCGCTGCGGCTTTATAAGCAAGGAGTATGATGCTCAAGTATTAAAACTCCAACTTCAGTCTAGACCTTCTGAGTCCTAAGCCATGTTCTCATAACCACTCTGCCTCCCAGGATCTTAGAATCACCCAAGTGATATGAAACTTTAACATATGATAAAGATAGGACAATAGGGCTGGGATTTAGCTCAGTTGGTAGAGCACTGCTCTTTAGTCTCTGAGGTCCCGAGTTCAATTCCCAGCACCACAAAAAATGGAAGAAGGATGTGGCAATCCACTCCCAAGGTGATCCTGAAACAATCAGCATTGAAAATCCTATGAGGGTCGCTATGAGTCAGACTTGACTCTACAGCACCTAACAACGACAACAACAACAAAGATAGGACCAAGAGGCCAGTGATTAAATATTGACTGTATGCAGATGTTGCCACACTCCACAAAAGGACAAAATCATGGTAACCCAAAATAGTAAATGAGATGGGACTTGGAGGGTTTGGTTAGCAGAGAAGAAAGTAGAAGAGATCTATAGCTGGAGGACAAAGGAACATAGAGAGGAAGGAACCAGCAGGCAGGAGACAGGAGTAGGATGAGGTTAGGGTAGAACAGGAGGCTGAAGGTTAGGTTGTATGAGGCAGGCAGGAAAGGAAGCCCGACTGTGGGTAGGGGGCTGCCAGGCAAGGATTTGGGCTTTAATCCAACATTTTTTTTTCCCTCAGCAGAATGTGACAGATGATGTCCTCTGTTATGACACATCTCCCCTGGGGTATTTAAATTGTGCAGAATCAGCCCCATTCCACCTCCCAGGTTTTTTTCATCAGAGAGACAAATCAATGAAGTTGATAGATTAGTTAGGTTATTGGTATTTCAGAGTGTGCTAGAAACCTTAAAAGCTAATGTTGTTGTTATTGTTAGGTGCCGTCGAGTCAGTGTCCGACTCATAGCGACCCTCAGGGTTTTCAATAGCTTAGACAAAACAGAAGTTGATATACCTTATATATGAACATCTGAGCTGGTGTGTCAGTTGGTCATGCTATGTGAAACTGATATGGTCCCTGGTTCCTCTGTCATTCCTGAAGTTTTCTCCCATATGGATGTTCAGGATGGCTCCTGGATGTTCAAGATGGCTTGCCACATTGCCCATATTCCAGGAAATAGAGTAAAGAAAGAAGAAAGTGGGGAGATAAGTAAACACCATGCCGTTTTTGCTCAGAACTAGGGGATTCCCCAGATCACAGGACGTTCAGTGCTAAAACCTGGGGAGTACACAGCACACTGGAGGGGCTAGGAGTCAATTGTCTTCCTAGTTCTAGGGCCCCATCTGAAACTCTCATGCTTCATTCATCATTATGTCCTATTGCTAGTAGTTACTCATGAAGTCACACTTAGCTGCAAGAGAGGCTGGAAAACATCATCTATTCTCCCTGTGCCCAGCTTTATTCCTATGAAAGAAAGGATCAGTAGACATGGGGCCGTAACAATCTTTCTCTATAATAACGTAAATATTTTTGTTGGTAAAAGAGAACAGTGTTCGCAGAAGTTAACAGGTATGTGTGTGACTGCCGGTCTGTGTCAGTAATAGTAGCTCTCCAAATACTGTCCCAGAAAGCTAGGTGTGCAGTCTGTGTATTTCCTATTTTGTTTGCTGCAACTTCACCTTTTCCCCAATAAAGAAAGCATACCTGAGAGTGATATTTTATAGAGACAAATTTGAATGCTGCTAGCTTCTATTCAAAAGTATTAATCAGCCACAGACATTTCTTGTGATACCTCCACAATTGATTGCAACACACCATTATGGCCAGACATGGAAACTCTAGGTGCATTGTAGCAGGTTGCCAGATGGTTTAGAGTCCAGAAGTTATGAAATGACATGATTCCTCACGGAAGGTTCATGTACAATGCAGGTGTCTCCCTCTTTCCTCCCTAAATACCAAATTAGGTGGAGACAAACACAGAGCTGGACTTCTGTATTTAAATACTATCAGAGGTACATAATTATGGACTCCAGAAGATTCCGCTTTAGCAACCTTGAGTACTGTCCCAACCTTGCCCTCTGGGGAAGATTCTCCACTTAATTAGCCAGCTATCATCCCAGACAATTTTCAGGGAACAATCTACTCTTTGTTCCATACCACGAGGAGGTGATATCAACCCTTCAGCTTCCATGTCAGGAGAGAATGAACCAGGGACTCCCAGTATGACCCCTGAGTCATGAGGTAAGCCAGGTCTGCTCTGTAAAAGAAGCCATCCAGCCTTTATTTTTGCTGTGCTGGAGTGCGTTCTTCATGGGACACCCCCATCCCCCAATCAGAGGTTCAGATATGCCTTTTCAAATGCCTCAGCTTCAAGGCAAAGACCAGATTGGGGTATGATGAGTCTCGGGGGGGCGGAAGAGAATATGGCAATGTTTGGAAACCATTGTTCATCAGAAGATAGATAACCCAAGACACAACCTATTTACTATTTCCCTTTCTGGCAAAGGCCCTTTACCACCTCCCACTTCATTGCTGCCTCACTGGGTTTTCCATTCTCCTCGCTGACTATATAAGCAGATGACCCTGTGTCTACCTTGAATAGTTATTTCTGTTCTTGATAGACACACACACACACACACACACACACACACACACACACGTTTTTAGCAAAATCACTTTGCTATAGAGAACTGAAACATTTCTGTTGTACTAGACTAAGGTGTGGTCCCTCATGCCCAAGTAAACCTTGAGTATGTTATGAATCACCTAGACACTTGCCATGTGTTTCTCGTCACATTCTGTGCCTGTTTCTTTGTGTACCCTGGAGCTTCCAACTTCCAGAGAGTAAACATTCCAAAGCCATTATCATGCTTATACAAATTGGGAACTTTGGGAAGGGAGATGCAGCCATACTTGCAACAGCTTTATGTGCCTAGAAGTGTTATTTCCTAAAGCCTCTCGGTCTGTGTCAGCCACTAAGACAATCACAGAAGCGTGGGAACACTTTTGATTGTGCACTGATTGGGGGAGTTATTACAGACAATAAATCTGCATTAGCTAAGAATTGATGAGCTATAGTATAATATTTATAGCCATTAAGTACAACTTTTCTTTCTGGCAATACAGAGGTTGAACCTAGGCCCTTGCATATGCTAGGCAAGTGCTCCACCACTGAGCTGCAGCCCCGGCCCCTTCTTTATATTTTTGTCTTGAAACAGGGTCTCACTAAGTTACTCAGGCTGCCTCAAGTCTCAAACCTGCAATCCCCCTGTCTCAGCTTCAGGTTGCTGGGATTAGAGGTATGTGTCACAGCACCCAGTAACATTTTAAAAGAATGTTTAGTGACATGATAAAATGCTGGTGATATAATGTGAAGTGGAAAAATCAAGATCTAAAATTACATATACAGAGCCAGGTGTGATGACTTATGCCTGTAATCCCAGTGATTCAGCAGGTAGAGGCAGGAGGATGGCAAGTTCAAGACCAGAGGCAGCCTGCGTAATTTAGCAAGACCTTGCCTCAAAATGAAAGGTTAAAAAAAATGGGACAGGGGTGCAGCTCAGTGATACAGTACTTGCAAAGCATGTAAGCACAGCGCCCTGGGTTCAGCCCCCAAGTACTAGGAAAAAAACTGCACATACAGCATGGGTACAATTTTATAAATTTCTAAATTAAGAAGAAAGACTAGAAGGAAGTTCTCTAAGATGTTAACAGTGGAATTATGGACAAGGTTTGGTTTTATCCTTAAAAATGATCTATATTCCCCACATTTTCTAAATAAACAATGATACCTTCTATTTTAATGTAAAACATACATTTATAATTATGAAAAAGTCATTTTTAAGAGAACAAAAATGCCATTTAACACATATGTGAAGGTATTGACAGACATATTTTCCACGAATGTCTAAGACAAATGGTGTGACTCCTCACCTTTGAGTTCTAACACGGTCATGGGCTCAATGAGACATCTTTACATTTGTTTGTTCATTCACTCATTTGCACACTCGTTTATTTACTATGTGTTGTCTACTACGGTAGAATGACTACCAGGTCAACACATTCACTTTCTGATAGTGACTGAAGAGTGTGCTTATAGAATGAGCTAATGGATGGGTGAAGAAACAAATGGACAGACGCAAGAGCTCCTCCCTAGCACTGACTTTTCCTCCAGGAGCGTTCTGGTGCTCTGTGCAGTGTCTCCCATCTCCTGGCAGGAGCCGCCGGTGTCCAGGCCCTACCCTCTCAGTGAGTTGATTGTTCCGTGAAATGACAGTGGCTCATGGAAGAACTGACAAGCTCTTTCCATGTGCTGCCCTGGTGAGCTTTAGGGAATGGATGACTCTGGAAGGACTCACATTTGAAGGCCTCCAGATGCCTTCTCTCCCTCATTATTGCAGCACTCAAGCTAGAGATGTGGCCACACCACTCTGCGGAGGCAGAATTGGGCCCACTGGGAGATAGTATGTTGTTGTTGTTGTTGTTAGGTGCCATCGAGTCGGTATCCGACTCATAAGGACCCTCATAGGGTTTTCAGTGGCTGACTGTTTTGGGATTGCCTAGGGAGTGGGATGCCAGGTCCTTCTCCCATTTTTTTGCGGTGCTGGGCATTGAACTCGGGACCTCAGAGACTGCAGCGCAGTGCTCTACCAACTGAGCTAAATCTCAGCCCCGGGAGATAGTAGAGTCATCCCTCAATATCCAAGTGAGATTGGTTCCAGGACCTCCCTCAGATACCAAAATCTGTGGCAACTCAAGTCCCTTATATATAATGGTACCATATTTGCATATCGGTAACATCATCCCCTATACTTTAAATCATCTCTCAATTGTCTGTAATACCTTCTATAACATCCACATCTGTAGCTATAGCACCCTGGCATTAGATCCCACCTGATCTCGGAAGCTAAGCGGGGCCAGCCTGGTCAGTCCTCGCACGCAAGACTGCCTGGGAATACCAGGTGCTACAGGCTAGGGAGAAGGACCTGACAGCCCCCTGCCAAAATCATCAGCAGCGATCCTGAAATGAACAGCAGAGAATCACTGAGAATAATGCCGGGCATGGCACAGTGTCGGGGAGTGTTTCGTGTATTGTACATAGGGTCACTGTGAGTCGGACCCAAATCCATGGCACCTAACAATAACATCACAGCTATATAAATAGTTGTTATTTTGTATTGTTTAGGTGAAAATGACCCCAAAATAGATATGTGCACATTTGGTACAGATGCAACCATTGTAGGCCTTGCTGCATATTTGATCTCTGGCTGGTTGAATTGGAGAACAGAGGACCTGGGAGTAGAGTGAGCTGATTGTGCCTGTGGAGTATCAACTCAAGAGTCTTGCTAAGACTCCCCCTCCCCCTTGCTGCCCCCTGTGTCTTGATGCAGTAACAGGAGAGTCTTCTCCTCTCCAGAGAGTTTCACAGGCCAGGGCCCCCAGGAGCAGTGACCCACTGAATTCCATTAGCTCCAAGGTATAGAAAAGTGCCAGGGGAGATGAAGACTTCCTGCCGTGAGACCCCCTGGGCATCTCCTAACTCTAGCGTGGCAAGAATCCAGGTAAGCAAGGTGAGGCCTGAGCCGGGTTGGGCTGGAGAAGGGCATCGCCTTTCTGGCAGGTTCTTACTAACCACTCTGCCTGCCTCTCCCCACTGCACCACCTCCCCGCTGCAGGCTGTGCCCGTCTCATGGAGGGGGTGCATAATGGCTTCTGTGCGGAACTCCCAGAAATTCTTGTTGTTGTTGTTGTTGTTAGGTGCGGTCGAGTTGGCATCTGACTCAGCGACCCTCATAGGGTTTTCAATGGCTGACTGTTTCAGGATTGCTTTGGGAGTGGATTGCCAGGCCCTTCTCCCATTTTTGCAGTGCTGGGAATCGAACTCGGGACCTCAGAGACTGCAGCACAGCGCTCTACCAACTGAGCTAAATCCCAGCCCTCCAGAAATCCTTAGGTGCTCTTAAGTAAATGAGTAACCCTTTGGATGTTGCAGGATGACAGTAAAGGAGTTGCCTGAGACTGTACCAAATGCAAATGAGTTCTGCACCTTTCCACAGGTGACAGAGAGACTGGAGGGACTCCTGGGGGTGGGCACTGTGTGAACCAGAGAGAGAACGAGGGTCAGTGGAATCGGGAAGGAGAGAGGGAGGGAAAATGTACAGAGGTGGTCCTTAGAGAGCTGTTACCCAGCACCTGGCTTTTCTCCCTGTCTTCCTGGGGTTCTGGTGAAGGATCTGGGTGGTTTCTGCCCCTGGCTTCCTGGGAGCTTTTCCCCTTGGGACCCAAAGCCCTGGAGCCTGGGCCCACAGGTGCATCCAAAGGGTGTGGCCTCTGCATAGCCCTCGCACTCAGTCCCTAGCTCCCCCGGGGATGTCCCAAGGGACCAGGCCACATCTTGTGGCTGAGCCCAGCTCTGCAGACCCGGAAAGTGTTGTGCCCACCCCACATTACACTGTCTTTTCTTCTGGGAGCCTCTTAATGCCCTCTGCACCCGAACCCAGACTTCCTCACCCTGGCACTGGCCACTAGGTTGTCAAGCGCACCTTCCTCGCTTATCACCTGTCTTCACCTGCCCACTCCAGGCAGAAGTCTGAAGTCAAGGCTGGCGGGCAGGGAGGGCTGGGCCCCTCCTGGCCCTGAGGCCCCCCCAGCAGCTCTCCCCAGCCCCTTCCTGTGGCTTTCTGCTGTGGTCTCCCCTCCTTTCCCTTCTCCTCCGTCACACCTTCTTCAGGAAGCTGCCTCTCTCTGCTGCCCTTCTTCCTGCCACTGCCTGCTCTTCACCTACTGACCCTCCACCCGACCGGCACTAGCTGTTCTCTGAAATGTTCGTGACTCTTCCTTACTTCATCGAGTACTAAGTGAGCACCTAGTACATGCCAGGCACTGGACTAGGGGATGCAAAGGTGACTGGGAGGCCATGTCTGGCTGTCTATAGGACATAGAAAGCGGGAGCTGTATTAGCTTTCTGGTGGTGGGAAAGACATATTCAGGAATGCTGCCAAAGCAGCAATAGTAAGCAGTCCGTAACCCCTGGACTCATGGGGAGCAAACATCCACAGCTGGAACTGGCCTGTTCCCGGGGCCCAGCACAGGCAGCTGCTCACCTGACCTTATTCCCCAGAAGACCCCTGTCACCCCAGAGGCAGCTCCGCCTGCCCACATCACTGCAGCGGGGAGATGGAGTGGTGGCTTCCCACACTAGTCCTCGGAAGCCTGGCTGTGCCTGGTGGTTCAGGGATGTCCTTTAGGGCTATCCTTCAAGTATGTTATGATTAAAACATTCTTCTTTCTTTTTCTTTCTTTCTCTTTCTTTCTTTTTTTTTTTTTTTTTTTTTCAGTACTGGGGGTTGAACCCAGGGCCTGGTGCTTGCATGCTCTACAAGTGCTGGACCACTGAGCTGCACCCCCAGCCCATTGTTTTACTTTTTGAGACAGGGTCTCGCTAAGTTATGCAGACTTCTCTGGTCTTGAACTTGTGATCCTCCTGCCTCCGCCTCCCGAGCTGCTGGGATGACAGGCGTGCGCCACCGTGCCCAGCTACATATTTTCAGACTGTCCTCTGGGACCATAACCATCCTTCATAACTTTGTACTTTGGTGGGGAGAAACTTCCAAATAGCAAGCAAACAAATGGGTTCCTTTTGGATTTTATATACACTAGACATTTTCTTGTTGTTGTTGTTAGGTGCCGTCGAGTCAGTATTCGACTCATAGCGACCCTCATAGGGTTTTCAATGGCTGACTGTTTTGGGAATTGCCTGGGGAGTGGATTGCCAGGCCCTTCTCCCATTTTTGCGGTGCTGGGAATTGAACTCGGGACCTCAGAGACTGCAGCGCAGCGCTCTACCAACTGAGCTAAATCCCAGCCCAGATGTTATCTTACCAACCCTTAACTCTTCAAAACTCCCATTCTTTCAGCATTCCATTCTTAAAAGCTGATTCATCATCTGAAGACCTTTATATCAAGGACAGTGTTGTTACTTTCATAAGTAACGTATATGTTTTGTAATATCTTAACACTGAACTACAATAAGAAGGAATTCTTTCCATAGCCGCAAAGGAGGGGATCTCAGATATTAGAGCAAGTCAGTGATAGGAACATTTGGGAAGAGCAGGTCAGGGCACTCCAAAGTCACACACTTTGAGTCTGGTCCTCAGAACCTGGAGACGCAGCACTAATATTGTTTTCCAATAGGGCTTAACATGATAATCCTACAAAGCACTGAAATTATCCTTGCATCACTGGGGCTTTAGTCTACCCAGTTAAGTTCCTCTCATTCCAAAATATAATTAAAGGTTGTGGAGTTTCTGAGCTGAGATTGCACACGTTTTTCCTTGCTGTGGTTGTGTTAGGGCTTGAGAGCTAAAGCTAAGGATAATGTATATCTCAGGTTTGAAGCTTGATGGGAAGAAAGAAACTGTCTTTTAAAAAAGAGAGCAAGAGCAAAAGAGAGAGTGGCAGAGAGAGAGAGAGAGAGAGAGAGACAGAGAGAGAGAGAGAGAGCGCAAGCGCATGAGAGCGTGCACAGGTAGAATAATGTCCCCAGGCCAGGAAAGTACCAGTCATTTTCAGATAAATTATACCCTCCTCCTCCTCCATGGGAAAAAAAAAATCATACTCAGACTTAACTGTCCCTTTGGCACTTTTGTCAAATGAGTTTTAGTAGCAGGAGCTGCTAAAAATATAAGCCAATTTCTTTCTTCATTTAAATCAAGTGCTTAAAAAAAGCGTAGGGCCTAGAACTGGTACAGGACTCAGCCTTGCAGCAGCCTGGGCTGCCTCAGTCCCTGGATGGTCCTCAGTGGCATCCCAGGGCCCTCTCAGAGCCGAGGGGAGGCAGCAGCAAGGCTGGAAATTGCCCCTGGAGAGCAGGGGTGGTTGTTGGCGCCTGGTACCCATGTTCATAAGCTGCTCTTGGGTACATAGTAACAGAGTTGGAGGGGGAAAGTATTCTCAAAACATTTCTTATTTGTTCATTCATTCTGCCCTCCTGCTTTCTTCTTTTTTCTTTCCTTCCTTGTAAGAACAATATTTAAAAGTACCAAGCACGGGCCAATACTTGGACCAGGACAGGATTTATGGCCACGAGACATGTCCCTACCCTCATGGACGGTGGGATTCATGCCATGCCCTCTGTTCCCCTAGAATTGCTTCATCGTGTTTGAAAAATGATCTGACCAATTGGTCCTGCATACAGGATGACAGCCTGCAGCCGTACCACTGTGGCATCCCGTCCGCTAAGATATTGGAAGCTAAGCAGGGTCGGGCATGGTTAGTACTTGGATGAGAGACCACCTGGGAATAACAGATACTGTAGGCTTGGGAGACGGACCCAGCAACCCACTCCCAAAAATCAATCCTCCATTGAAAACCCTATGAACAGCAGAGAAGCACTGACAATAGTGTTTCGTGTATTGCACATAAGGTTGCTGTGAGTTGGACACAGACTCGATGTCACCTAACAACAAAAACAGCAGCAAGATGAGAACTGTTAGAGGGGCTTACGTTGTTTCCAGAGTCCCCTGCCTTTCAACAGAAGACCCTTAATAATTGAAAAGCCAAAAAGATATATTTAGAAGGGTAAAATTTCTGGAACGCAATAAACAGAACTCCCCGTGTTATCCTGTGTGGCAGCTATTTGTTCTGCCCAAGAATCAGACATGTTACATCTAAATTACACCTACCAAAAATAACCATTGGTTCAAATTCTACAAGTGGAAAAGCTCTCAGAAATTAGTTAATCTACAGATGAGGACATTTCTGGAAGTGTCATGCTGCTGGGTGCTGTCTGCCATTCTTCCTCCTTTGCCACAGGATGGAGACAAACAGGGGAGCAGCCTACTCAGTGCTGCCTGTGGCTCAGGCTAGGATTTCACTATCGTGCCTCTAGTTCTTGGCCTTGAGACTTCTAAATGAGGCCACCTTGACTCAAAGCCCCTGCGGAACCTCAGTGATTCAAACCAACCTCCTGAATGAGACTCCGAGATAGCTTTGCCAGAGTTCAACTCTGGTCTCTAATGAATAGTGAACATAGTTATTAATGTCACAGTGACTTCCACAGAATAACTATATCATTTTTCACGGTTCTGCCTGTCAACCCTGGATTTCTTATGTGATGGTTGTGTTAATGCTGTTTCCAAGTGTGTGTGGTGTGGGTGCAGAAGTATTTGACGTGGGCTTCACTGTGTGGATTGTGGCTAGCCATCCCCACTACACTTTCTTCCGGTTCTGCTTGGTAACAATGGTGCAGAACTTTCAAAAAGATACCCCTGTTGCCCTGGCACAGTAGGGATGTCAACAGATTCCAAGTAGGATGAACTCGGTCATCTTTTCCTCCTTAATACAGTGCTCTGATCACCTCCTGAGCTAATTCATTCCCAGATATCAGCACTAGGAAACTCCAGTAGCTCTGACTACACAGTGCTCCTTTAGCCCATTTAAACTATCTTTATTTATGATGTTTTATATTCCACCATTGAGGTCAATATTGTGAGCTATTCCACAGGCATTTGGTTATTTTATCCTCGGCCAGTTACTGTCCTGTCCCTTAGCAGACTTACACTTCATTTTAGGTTTCTTGAACAAGAAAACATATTCACAACTGGTTGCCTGGACATGAAATTACATTTGATTTCTAGATAAAGATTGCTCACCCTTCTTACAGCTTTTCTCATGAAAGTGCATATAAATTATATGACATAATCTTTACAATAGCAATATGAATGAGTTCTTATTATTAGCTCCATTCTACAGATCAGAAAACAGAGGCCAATGAAGGTTATGTAATTTGCCCAAGATCACACAGCTATTAAAGGGAAAAACCTAAGCATTGAATCTAGCTAGTTTGGTTTAATGATTACAGCATATGGTCACTAACACGCTAAGTTTTGGAACCTGGATTTTATTATTGAATGTAACACCCCAGTTGCTGGCACCTTAGGATTCTTTTTACAAGGGAAGATGTCTATGAAAAGAGCCAGTTGGCCTCTGTCAGCAAAGCTATATTTATAGCTCCCAGAGACAATTGTGTCTCCTCATTTGAACCCCCAAATCACATCCAAGGGCAAAGATTGTCTTGATTTCACAGATTAGGGCTGTCCTCCACGCAAGGGCTTGGGGAAAATATTGACTACCTTAACTTCCAGAAGCCTGTTGTTGTTGTGAGGTGCTGTGAAGTTGGGTCGACCTCACAGCAACCCTCATAGGGTCTTCCAAGGCTGATTGTTTTCGAGATTGCTTGTGGAGTGGGCTGCCACATCCTTATCCCATTTTTGAGGTGTGGGGATCGAACACAGGGCAGCTAAGAGCACAGAGCAGCCACTCTAGCAACTGAGCTAAACCCCAGCCCCTTCAAAAGCCTACTTGAGTCAAAAATATTTCCAAATCCCCTACCTCTGCCTCTTGCACAAAGACCCCCTGATTATGCCAACCCATAATTCACGCCCCCATCACTTCCTTGGATCTCCTTGAACCTAAATTAGGACAGTCGATCTAATTAGCACCTGTATGTGTAAAGATCCAACATATCTGCGTATTAGAAATAGCACTTTGCAACTTACTTATGATATCCTCCTTATAAATTCCATATCAATAAGCCAAGCTCTGTTTTTCCAATAAACTCAAAGGCCATGAACCTTTTCTTAAACTTCATTATTTCTCACAAAGGACTTATTAATATGCTGGCCACCCCCAACCTGCATTTAATAAATATTCAGGGACTTGACCTAAAGAGCCATAGTATTTCAGGAAAAGCAACTCTTTTGGCCAAAGCTGTTACTTTTTTTTTTCCACTTTCCTCTCTCTCTCTCTCTCTCTCTCATCTGTATCGGCTGTTACTCTTTATGTAGTTAGCCTTTTCCTTATTCTGATGGTTATCTAAAAACAATTTCCTAGTTACCCACTGTTGTTGTTGTTGTTAGGTGCCGTCGAGTCGGTATCCTACTCATAGCGACCCTCATAGGGTTTTCAGTGGCTGGCTGTTTCAGGATTGCCTTGGGGGTGGATTGCCAGGCCCTTCTCCCACAGTTACCCACTATCTGAGTTAAAATTACTTGTTTCTGGGGAACATAAAGCATGTCTTACATATGTATAAGTTCTGTCTGTATAAGGCTACAACAATGAATTCTGAAAAATGAAAACTTCAGTAAGACACCTTTCTCACCTATACATATCCACCCTGCTTGCGTGCATCCATCCATTCACTGAATACCCTCCCTGACTGTCCACCCCATGCCAGGTATGGGGCACTCTGAGCCATCAATAGCCATTCCTGAACCTCTACCATCTGAGTTTGAGGAGTAGGCACGAGATATTAAACAGATAAATGTACAATTTCATGTCTCTGTGAGTATTAGGAAAACTAATGGAGAGGGCTATGAGAGAAAATAACAAACTAGTGTAGAATTTAGAGTGCCAACAATTTCCCAGGTGATGGTGCCAGTTTGGGTGAAGGACATTTCACTTGCCTTATGAATTAGATCAGCACATCAGAATCGTCTAGGGGACTTTAAACAGAATAACCATGCCTGGCCCCAAGCCTGGAGAATCTGTCAGAGTGTCTGGACTGGGGCTTGGGGATCAGCATTTCTACAGGCACCTAATGCACATGGGAGATTTTCTTAAAAATCCACTGATGCTGGATGGTGCCGGGAGTGTGGGTGTTGATTACCGAGAGCCGGCTGGAGTACAGACCTGGGGCTCTGTGCCACCCAAGTGCTGATTCATGGCTCACCCGTCAGCCTGGTGGGGGGAGCTCTGCCTTCTTCCAGGGTGGATCTACAAATCCCTGGTTGCAATGCAATTCTGTAATTCAACCCACCTGTCATATGAAAGAACTGGATCCTGATGGACCTGCTGGCCTTGAACTTGAGCTCAGTGTGGAATGTTTCACTGAACTGAACTCACAGACAAGCAGACTCTCTGTCCCTAGCTGGGAGGCCAGGGACAAGAGGAGGTTGGCAGTGGGCTGGCTAACAGCTGGCCCCGTGGTGGTGCCGCTGAAGTCGGGAGGCCCACGTTCGCGCCCAGCGCTGCTCTGGTGAGGTGGGGATCTTGGCAAGTCATCCAGCTCCTTGGGCTACCGCTTGCTCCCTTGCCAAATGAGTGCATTCAAGGAGCCGATTGCTGTGCTGCTTTTAAATGATCGGATTCTGGCAATTCCTGTCATGAAAATACATAGGAAGCGAAATCCCAGTTTCCTCCTTGATCCCACAAGAGTTGGAGTTTTGAGTCCATGATTACTGCGAGCCCCAAGTACTATGGTTCTGCCAGTAACACCGGCTGGAATATAAAGAGCATTCATTATATGCCAGGCACTGTTTTATGAGATTTACGTGATCTCATTTAATCCAAACGGTAAAGCAATGTGAGAAATTCTATGATCAACCCCTATTTTCAGATGAACGCCCTGAAGAACAAAGAAGGTGACATGAGAAATTCTATTTTCACTCCCAGAACAAAGAGGGTGATAGAGCTGTGTTCTGACCCAGGCCATCTCTTCTACCCAAGGGCTCCCACCCACCAGACTGCTTACTACCACTCATTTTGCTCCTTAGACCCTCAGTCTCCCCAGCAATAAAATCATGGCTCTGTCTACATGATCCCTGGGTCGCTTTTAGCTCTAAAACACAGTGCTTGCATGGATACTGTCATTCATCGTTGTTCTGTTGTTGTTGTTGTAAGGTGCTGTCAAGTCATGTGTGACTCATAGCGACCCTCACAGCGTTTTCAATGGCTAACTGTTTTGGGATTGCCTTGGGAGTGGGTTGCCACATCCTTCTCCCATTTTTGTGGTGCTGAGAATCTAACTCAGGACCTCAGAGACTGCAGAGCAGCGCTCTACCAACTGAGCTAAATCCCAAAGCACCATCGTTGTTTTATATTTCCTTTATTTATTCAGCAAACCTTGACTGAGCTCAGGAATGGTGCTCAGGAGCCTGGCTGCCTGGCTTCTAATTCTAAAATGACTGTTTCCTAGCTGGGTGACTTTGATCAAGTTGCCTAAACTCTTTGGCCCTCCCTGTCCTCCTTTTATTCAAATGGGACAGATGAAGGTGTGGATCTTGTAGGGTTGTCTTGAGGATAAAGTGGCATGGTACAGATTGCATAAAATGGCATGTTGCCCTGGCGTAGTACCTGCCAAATACTAAGCTCTCCATCACTGTTTGTACCTGTAGCACCAGGCCCCACGCTGGTTGTTAGGGAAGCAGAGATGAGTAAGACACAGCCCTTGGCGTCATAGAGCATATAAGCTAGGCAGGGAGGAGACATGGATACAAACCATTAGCATACAGGGTAAAGCAACAGAGCTGTGCTCCAGGCCTTTGGGGCGTGCGGAGGAGGGAGCAATGATTTCAGGGGCAGGAGGCAGGAGGGGTGAGTTTCAGGAAGGCTTTGGACCACTTTGGGTAGAGAGAGGAAGAGCTGGAAGGTTCTCTGTTAATGCTGTGGGGACCACAAACATCAGAACATGGTCAGTACCGGGAGTAGATCCAGCATGGAGCCTAGGGGCTAGGAGCAACTAGGAAAACCAGAGTCAAAGGGACAGACAAGCAGCAGGGGAATGGACAGACAGACTGCCATGAAGGGGTGGCAGCTGGAAGAACAGCCCACAGCACCCCAGCAAACAACAAGGCTGGAAGGCTGAAGGTATCTTCTGGGGACGGCGCATCCCTTGCACAACCAACTGGCCCTTGCCAGCGAATGGGAGGAGCCAATCTTGGGCAAGATCCCAGGCCCCGAAGCTGCAAGAGGAAATGGGGGACACCTGGCAGCGGGGAGTGTGCCTGCCAGGGAGGCAGCCTGACAGGGTAGAGCTGGGGTGGGGTGGGGTGAGGCTTGGGGATTACAGATCGGCCGCCTCCTTTACAGGTCCCTGGAAGACACCCAGAATCCTCCCGGGCAGAGCTTGGGAATCGGCATTCTGACAAGCTTCTCCTGTCCTTCTAGTATCTGCAGAGTGGGACAGCACTGTGCAAGACTCCCTGGTAGAGGGAGGCTCAGCGAGAAAACACAGAGGCCAGATCAATGGATCGCTAAGCGAGAGCCTCCAGCTTTGCAGTTTTCACAGTTTCGGGGAAATCTGTGTTGTTATCCTACAGGTTTCCTGTAAGACCCGTACACCTGCCACCTCCACCCGCCACCATCTGCCTTTGTTCTCAGTGTGAAAGCTACGGGCCGAAAGGGTAACATTTCGCTTAAATGGTTAAGATTTTTACAGGAAAGCAACCAAACCAATTTCAACCTCAAATCTTCAACCCCCTTCTCACAAGGCAGGCAGACCTCGTTCTCATCAGCCCTTTGCTGGGTGTGACATGTTTAGTTGAGGGTCGGTCTGCTTTCTTTAAGACTAAGCACACTGAGAGTTGGAGTAGGGAGGTTCTGTCTCTTGCCTCCGCCTGCTCAGCCCTGATCTCGTCCAGTCTTTTAAGACAGAAGGGAATTGGTAGGTAGCTTTGATCAGTGGTCAAATTTTCTCTCTCTTGGTGAAAAGAAAAAAGGCAACTTTCAACGCACATGCTGCAACCTGCTCCGAGAATGAAAACCCTTATAAATTCCCTGAGCCACCCTCAGGTTGCTGGGAGGTGGAGCCCAGCGTCCTGGCTCACACTGTCACTTGTTGGCTCGTCCCAAACTATGAGTTTCCCAATCGCAAGTCAGAAGGGGAGGCTTCAGACTTCTGTGGCCCAGGAGAGGAGCCACTGTATAAAATGCACTCACCCCTATAGCACGCTTCTGGGTAGACAATGGGAGGAGGGCGTGTTGAGAGGGATTTCTTCTGAGTTGCCCTGGCGATTGGCAGGGATCGAGTAGTTGATCCCAGGAGCAGGTAGGCACCTCCAGGACCCCGGCTCCCCATGGGGATTTGCTTAAGGGGTGGGGTATCGCCCCCGCCCTGATTTAAATTCCGGGTCCTTCGGGCAGAGAGGCTGGCCACTAGTTTTACCCATGTAAAGGTGACCCTCTTGTGTATGCATCTGGGATTGACTTCAGTTCCTGGATGATATTCCCTAAACTCTGTTAGGTGGTGTTAGGTGCCG
This sequence comes from Pedetes capensis, assembly GCA_007922755.1. Taxonomy (NCBI): domain Eukaryota; kingdom Metazoa; phylum Chordata; class Mammalia; order Rodentia; family Pedetidae; genus Pedetes; species Pedetes capensis. The sequence continues at coordinate 103,488 of VMDO01003526.1, forward strand.
TCGAGTCGAGTCCGACTCATAGCCACCCTCATAGGGTTTTCAATGGCAGATTGTTTGGGGATTGCCTTGGGAGTGGATTGCCAGGCCCTTCTCCCTCTCAAATTCCAGGGAGCCCTTGAATGGAACTCAGCTGCCCATCCAGCAGGAGATCCCAGGACAAAAGGAAAGAACTTCCCCCGGGTTGCCTCCATGCCACCGACAGGCCTCAGCCTCTGAAGGGTGCCAGCCCTGGCTGAGACACGGTGGAAATTTCTCTAGGGAAATTTTACAAGCCTGTAAGAAACTTGACCTCATTTGCGTCTTCTGATTGAATCACAGACAGGTTTTAGTTCTCTCCCTTCCCTTTACAAAGGCAGGCCCAGGAACGAAGAGAGCCTCAGTTACCTGGTATGTGCAGGAGAAATGCCTTGTGACTGATGGTCGACTTGGCTCGCTCACACGTGATGTTCCTAGGCCTTGACTGATTCCGTCGTGGATACGTGTCTGCATCGTGTAATCCACAAGGCATTCTTCCTTCGTGTGCATCATGGTTTAACGAAAAGTCCAACAGCATCAGAACACTCTCCTGAAGGATTTATTAGTCAACGGAATCTTCGCCCTCATTATGACCGCGGTGGAATTGCTTTCAGGGACTACAGTTCCAGTAACAGCATAAATCAAAGGCAAGACTCTTCCTTGCTCTGCTCAAGTCTTGTTTTTAATCTCATGCCCCAAAGGAGAGAGAGATTTAGACGTAGAAAACCAGAGGATGAGACCGAGTGATTTAGATGTCAGGAGTGATCTGGACTGTAGGAATCTATTCATTGGGGTCACAGAGCCTTTAAGAAAGGCCCATCGTAGTGTAGAGCAGGCATGTCCAATCCACAGCGCACAGACCACAGAGGGCCCAGAAACTCTTTTAACATCAGGAGTTTTTTAGCATTTATTTTCCTCATGACTCTCCCCCTTATAATGTATATGCACTGACTATGTTATATAATTTATGTGCAGCCCAAGGCAATTCCTCTTTATTCAATGTGGCCCAGAGTTTGGACACCACTGGCTGGTATAGACCATGTTCTTGAGCTTGCCTGCTGGCCTTCTTTGTGCTGGCTTTGCAAAAGCCCATAAGCACAGTTCTGTCTGGCCCAGACTATGATGAAAAATATTGTTGCGACAAGGACTTAGCAACCTTTTTGCTGGGCGTATGTACCAAGAAGGACTCTGAGATGTGTCCTAATCATAGGAAACACAAACCAGGAGCCAAGGAAAATCAGTTCAATTCATTTTCTTTCTGAAGGAAGGAAGCAGGAATTGTGTGTGTGTGTGTGTGCGCACAAAAGCAAGAAACCACTCTTCAGAGCACAGCATTTAACACGTAACTGAGTGCTAATTTCCTTTTTCCTCTTAGTTATTAGTTACACCCTTTCTCCTCTGTATCCCACAAAGAAGAGAGCTTTGGGGACTCCAGAGTCCCAAAGGAAGGACATTCCACCAGTGAAGCAAAATGCTGCCACTGCTAAATGGACAGGGTGGGATTCAAACACCTTTGGATTTGCTTTAGAGTTTTGCCACTTACCTGTGTGACCCTGAGTAAGGTCCTTCACCTCTGTGGCCTTCTAAATCTTCCTCAGTGAAAAGTCGCTAGACTTCCTGTCTAAAAAAGTGAGTGGAGGGAGTAAAAGAGATGATGTATATAAAGACTCCTGGGGCTGGGGTTTAGCTCAGTTGGTAGAGCGCTGCTCTGCAGTCTCTGAGGTCCCGAGTTTAATTCCCAGCACCACAAAAATGGGAGAAGGACCTGGCAATCCACTCCCAAGGCAATCCCGAAACAGCCATTGAAAACCCTATGAGGGTCGCTATGAGTAGGACACGACTCAACGGCACCTAACAACAACATATAAAGACTCCTAATAGGTTTCTGCTTCCCATGCCATTTCTCTTATAGAGAAAATTCCTTTAAAAAGGAAATTGAAGGATGATTTTATTTTCAGCCTCTGAACATACTAGATTCCTTGTGTTTGTTCCCTGATGTCATTTCAGATTGTCCCCTCCCAAATATTCCTGTTTCTTTCTCACTTTGCCTTGCTCCTAATCTCCTTTGCCTGTATTACTTCTCTCAAGAATCTTCTTCTTTCTTTTCCCCCTTCTTCATCCATTTTTCTCACCTGTGCTGGGTGGAAGGAGGATAGGGAAGGATTGGCAGTAGCATTGGAGCATAGAATATGAGAGAAGAGGATATAAGAGAGAAAATAAGAAAGTGATATTCTTTCATTTGACAGCTACTTATTAAGATACCTACTATGTGCAGGGGCTGGGATTTAGCTCAGTTGGTAGAGCGCTGCACTGCAGTCTCCGAGGTCCCGAGTTTAATTCCCAGCACCGCAAAAATAGGAGAAGGACCTGGCAATCCACTCCCAAGGCAATCCCAAAACAGTCAGCCATTGAAAACCCTATCAGGGTCGCTATGAGTCAGATACTGACTCGACGGCACCTAACAACAACAACAACTATGTGCAGACCCAGAGCACGGGAGTGGCCCACTTTATGCTCCATGGGCAGTGGTACCTAGGCAAATCTGGAAGGAAACAGGCAAATCCAAGGCTCTCTGTCAAGTCCTTTGATGCAGGAGACAAACATGGTGTTCTGTGGATATGCCTAGGAAAGGCGTCAACTCAGCCTTTGGCCAGAGATGGCTGCCTGAGGACTGAAGGGAAACATAGGGAAGAAGGGTTTGTTAGGATGGATGCAGAGTGCAAGGTACTGAGGAGAGAGTGGGGCTGGTGTATCAGAAGAAAGAAAAGATTCAGGGGAAGATGGTAGGAATAAATCCTGGTGATCTGTTACACAGTATAATAATGTATCACAGCCCTACCTCTTCCACAGCTTGGCTTTCCATGCATTCAGTTATTCATGGTTAGCTGAGGTCGAAACACATTAAATAGAAAATTGCAGAGATAATTCATAAGTGTTCGATTGACTACCATTCTGAGTAGAATAATGAAATATCACACAGTTTCACACCGTCCCTCCTGGGACATGAATCATCTCTTTCCCCAGAGTGTCCACACGGTATATGTTACCCATCTGTTATTGGTAACACTTATGTTACTTAATAATGGCTGCAAAACCCAAGAGCAGTGATGCTGACAATTCATGTGTGCCAAAGAGAACCCATGAAGAGCTTCCTTTAAGAGAAAGGGTGAAAGTTCTCAACCTAAGAAGGAAGGTTTAAAAAGAAAATCATTGACTGAGATGACTAAGATCTATGGTATGAACAAATCTTTTTTTTTTTTTTTTTGGTAGTGCTGAGATTTGAACCCAGGGCCTTGCACATGCTAGTCAGGCACCTGCTACTTAGCTATATCCCCAGCCTAGAACATATCTTCTATCCATGAAACTATAAAGAAGGAAAAAGAAATTTCGCGCTAGTTTTGCGATGGTAACTCAAACTGTACATTATAACCACAGTAGATGATAAGCACTTAGTTGAGACGGAAAAGGCATTAAATCTGTATATGTCTACAAGGAGAAAGGGCTGGGATTTAGCTCAGTTGGTAGAGCGCTGCGCTGCAGTCTCTGAGGTCCCGAGTGCAATTCCCAGCACCGCAAAAATGGGAGAAGGACCTGGCAATCCACTCCCAAGGCAATCCCGAAACAGTCCGCCATTGAAAACCCTATGAGGGTTGCTAGGAGTCAGATACCGACTTGACGGCACCTAATAACAACAACAACACGTTTACAAGGAGAAAACATAGTATATATTGGGTTTGATTCCATGCAAGGTTTCAGGCATCCACGGTGGGTCTGAGAAACATATCCGATGCAGATGAGGGGGAGTACTGTGTTGTATATTTCAAAACTGCAGAAAGGCTCGATCGCAGATGCTCTCGCCACAAAGAAGTGAGTCTGTGAGATGACGGATATCCATTTCATAATGAAAATGCGTCACGCTGTACTCCATAAATATACACAATGATTATTTGTCGGTTAAAACTACAATGTGAGGGAAAAAACGATCAGAATGGAAGAACAGAGTGCCAGAAGCTGCATGGCTTTGCACACTCGGGGAAGAGCTCAGACTTGCCTCCGATAGCCAGAGGAAGCTGGTGGAAGGAAACGGGGGGCACCTTTGACCACATCTCGCTCCGGCTCCAGGCGGGCAGCCTGGGTCTGTTTATTTTTCTTGTGTGTCTGCCTTTTCACATTCATAGGGTGGGCCCTTGGAGTTGCCAACTGCTAGGCTTTGAAAACAAGCCGCTTTGGTAAAGTGAAGCGCTTTCAGTGGTCCGGCAAACTGAGATCAAAAGAGATCCCCCTTGGCCGGGAGCTGTTTTAAGGACTCTGCTGAGAGTTGAAGCGGACTGGTTTTGAAATATAAGACAAACCATAATCACCAGGCAGTGATCCCTTGTTTTACCAGGGAGAGACATTTATAGGTATTAAACTAGCTCCAGAAGGCCTCTAATACAGTTTCTTAAATACAATAATAACACGGAATTATTAGGGGAAACTATTATTATTATCTCAAGTAATAACATAATTCTGTGCCCATGGAGGACGTCCACAGGGCTGAGAGAAATGAGCATTGGTTAATTAAGCCTCGCCACTCCTCCGTGAGTTGGGCGAAGCATCATTAGACTCATTTTTATAGAGGAGTAAACTGAAACGCTGTTGGGCTAGTTGGATTTCTGAAGGTCAAACTCTCGGAAAAGAAACCAAGGATTTTTACATCTGAATAACCCCTGTTGCTCTGTGTGTCCTGCTTGTGAACGTGGATTCAGATTTACCCATTGCCTAAGCAAGGTCTTGTTATATGGGGCTGGGATTTAGCTCAGTTGGTAAAGCACCGCTCTGCAGTCTCTGAGGTCCCAAGTTCGATTCCCAGCACCACAAATACAGGAGAAGGATATTGCAACCCACTCCCGAGGCAATCCCTAAACAATCAGCCATTGAAAACCCTATGAGGGTCACTATGAGTCGGACATGACTCGACGGCACCTAGCAACAACAACAACAAGCAAGGTCTAAACCTCCAGGATGGGAGATCGGAAGGATGTGGCTTTTCCTTCCCCACACCAGGGTCAAGGACTTGGAGAAGAGGAGATGCACCCAGGACCAATCCTAGAAAATGCGACCCTGCTCTTCCACGCTATCTTCGGCCTTTATGACCAGACAGTAGCTGAATCAAAGGGATGCCAAAGGCAACCCTTTGGAAGAGAATCCCAGCCCAAGAGGAAAACGGACAGTGAAGCCAAGTCAAGTGGGGAAGGACTTAGAAGGATAGAGTGGCCACTTCTGGGACGCTCCTGTTCCAATGGAGGAGATACAAGCCCAGCTATTCTCAAGTATCTGCTGGTCCAGCCCCGACCCCTTCCACCCATTTTCTTCTCCTCTCATTTCCTATCTCCAAACTTCCAAGATTCAAGCTTGGGAAAGACACTTTTGGGATTACAATGGGTCTCTTAGGAAACTATGTCCTCCCTTCCAGCTCATTCATTTATTTTTCTCATTGCCTGAGCCCTTAGTGCATATTAGGAGTACCACCGGACACTGGAGATACATAGCAGAATGAAGCTTGGTTCCTACCACCAGGAACCTCCAGCCTAGGAGAAAGATTAATACCACACATCCCCTTCACCCTGCGTAACTCCTCCCCCAACCAGCAGCCTTAACATAGGAGGTGGGCTCCAGGGCAGAAGAGTCATAGGCAAGACGCCTTAGAGAATGCGCGCTGACTTATTCTACCTGAGATTTGGGGGAAGAGCGAACATTTGAGTCAGGATTGTTGTTAGGTGCCCACAAGTCATATCTGACTTATAGCAACCCTCCTAGGGTTTTCAATGCCAGATTGTTTCAGGGATTATTTCAGGAGTGGGCTGCCATGCCCTTCTCCCATTTTTGCAGTGCTGGGGATTGAACCCAGGGCTTCAGGGAGCACAGAGCACCACTCTACCAACTGGGTGAAATTACTGGGCTGAGAACTAAAAGAAAGTCCTCCTGAGTAAAAGGAAGAGCCTGAGCAAGTCCATGGAAATATGACACTGTATGAAGTTTCAGGACCATTTCAAAATTTAGGTCCTCATTGCCCAGCATGGTCCCTCTGGCCTAGAAGAGCTATGTCAGTCCCAATTATATATTCTCTCAAATTTTTATGTTGTTGTTGTTGTTAGGTGCCATCGAGTCATGTCCGACTCATAGCAACCCTCATAGGGTTTTCAATGGCTGATTGTTTTTTCTGGGATTGCCTTGGGAGTGGATTGCCACGTCCTTCTCCCATTTTTGCGGTGCTGGGAATCAAACTCAAGACCTCAGAGACTGCAGAGCGGGACTCTACCAACTGAGCTAAATCCCAGCCCATAGTTTGTTTTATAAAGTGTGGTATACCTCTTTATCCAACTAGAGTATATGTTAAGTTCTGAGACCTTGTTTTCCTCCATATTATGGAAGTGAGAATCCAATATTTACCTAAGAAATATAAAGGAAAAGTCAAAGTTTAATGCAAGTTCAAAGACCTACATTTGTCTGGATTCCTATCACATTGAAGACAGAGAAGGTGCACAGATTTCTAGTCTTTGCCACCTACAGATGCCACGGGACTTGAGCAGACAGAACTCACCATGCATAATCTTGTGTTCTCTGAGAACAGTGAGGTATTCCCTGTAAACTTAAAGATACCAGTGCTAAAATCAGGAGCATGCAAATGACTCTGTGTTCATGAACAATCTGGGATGGAAAGTTGTTAGTTGTCCACAAGGCAGAAAATGAAATGAACGTACTTTGGTCCATGGCTGGCTTTGCACATTGCTCACTGTGGATTAATGGTCAAACAGGTGCTTGAAAGGTGCAGATTACAGATCCGCCAGGCAGGATCAAGCTTGTGGAAATGTAGTAGGTAGAAATCAGAACTGAGATGTGGGCAGTAATAAATAACATAAAAAAACTGTCAGTATCCTAGTGAGTTAAGATTTCTGAAAATGGCTTTGTATATTTGGCTATTTTACTATGTTAAATACAGAATGAAGGAACTCATATAGAGTAGTCTACACAGCAGATTAAACATGCATATCTAAGCCCATCCTTTCCCCTAAGCCCACGAAAATGATTGTAGAAGCCTTTGTAATGGATAACCCACAAGGCCCAAAAGAACAGGACAGAATATTTTGGTAAAAATATGTTGTCGTCGTCGTCGTTGTTGTTGTTGTTGTTGTTAGGTGCCGTTGAGTCGGCATAGCAGGCCTCATAGGGTTTTCAATGGCTGACTCTTTTGGGATTGTCTTGGGAGTGGATTGCCAGGTCCTTCGAACTTGGGACCTCAGAGACTGCAGCACAGCGCTCTGCCAACTGAGCTAAATCCCAGCCCAAAAATATTTTAGGAGTCAGAAACATGATAGCATAAGGGCTACCAATTTATGAGACATGGGAAAGCTGAATCTCAAGCCAGGGATGGGGAAAACCTGTAACATCACAGCACCCACTGTCACAAAAGTTCAAGAACTGTTGCCACCAATTACCTCTGAAAATGGAGTAGGTCAGTTAAAATTAGGCTATTGGTTAAAAGTCTGTTTCAGTAACAGTTTGATCCCTGATCCACTCTGGGAAACTGCCCCATCCCTCTTCTGAGCTGGAGAAGTATTCTTTGGATGGTATTGAATGGTGTCTCTAGACTTGGGACATCGTGTGTAAACAGTGTTGTTGTTGTTGTTGTTAGGTGCCGTCGATGTACAGCAGATGGAAACACTTGCCGATTCTGTGCCAGGCAAACGATCTTATTTATGTTTAAACCCATTGTTGCAGACACTATGCCAATCCATCTGGTGGAGGGCTTTCCTCTTTTGTGTTGACCTGCCACTCTCCCAAACATGATGTCCTTCTCCAGGGACTGATCTCTCCTGACTACATATCCGAAATATGTAAGACGCAGTCTGGCCATTCTTGCTTCCAAGGAGCACTCTGGTTGTACTTCTTCTAGGACAGATTTGTTGGTTCTTTTGGCAGTCCATGGCATATTCAATAGATGCCTCCAGCACCACAATTCAAAAGCATCAATTCTTTTTCTGTCTCCCTTGTTCAATGTCTAGCTTTCACAACTACATGATGTGACTGAAAATACCATGGCGTGAGTCAGACGCACCTTCGTCTTCAATGTGACATCTTTGCTTTTCAATACTCTAAAGAGATCTTTTGCAAACAGTAGGGTGATGTATATGTCTAATTGGAGACTCTGTGCTTTCTGCCTTGAACTTGTCTCTAGCACAATAGCAGCCAGATGTATACCTCTACCAGGAACTGGAATTTTCTCTATGGTATCTAACCTATCCAACAGGAATGAAAGATTAAACAAACTGGCACTGGGACTCCCGAGGAAATGGCCCAATCAGTTATTCCAACAGTGAGTGAACCCCTCTCGTGTATCCAGAAATCACTCAGGTTTTTAATATTCTACTCTTAAATATTAGTAGATAAGCAAAAATTACCAGGCATTTGAGAAAAGCATCTGATATAAAATACAGAAAAAATTTTAAGTGGCAAAATAAATGAAACAGAAACTATAAAGCAAGGAGAAAATTGGAGAAGGGAAAAGAGAAATATCCCTATGTTTAATAAACTCAGGAAAATAAGTGGTGATATTTACATTCATGAGAAAAGAATAATGTTCCAAAAAGATGGAATACTCAAAAACAATAATGAGATGTAATGAGTTAAAAATCTAAGTGTAGAAATGAGAAACTAGAGAGAGAAAGGGCAAGGGATGGAAAAGATGAAATTATTCAAGATATATTTCAGGAAAATTTCCCCAAGCGGAAGTTTCCCATTGAATCTCTCATATCCCCAGTATAAAGGATAAAACTAGATCCACACGAAGGCAGGATCATGATGAAATTTTGGAACACTAAAGACAAGAGAAAGACCCATGGTTTTAAAGAGAAATAACAGGTTGCATATAAAGGATCACAGAGGAGGCTGGTATTGGACTTCTCAGGAGCAACAGTGGAAAGTAGGAGGCCAGGAAACAGGAAAATGATTTGCAGTACAGAATTGTGTGTCTAACCAAACTGCCAATGATGCATGAGGTTATAATAAAAACATTTTCAGGTATGTGAGGTCTCTAAAATTTTACCTTATATACACTTTCTCAGAGGACTACCAAAGGAAGAGCCATTAAAAAGGAGGGTATAAATCAAGGAGAGGGGAGGCTCTAAGAAACAAAGAAGCCAATAAAATAGAGAGTCTAGAGAGTCCCCAGGATCAGGGGACAGAAAAATCACAAGACAACAGCCAGGCAACAGCCCAGGGAAAATGCAGTTCAGACTGGAATGGGTCAGAAGGATCCTGGGGGACTGACTCTGAGAAGGTAAAACTGATAGATTAGGTGATGTGTTTGAATGTATTGAGACTTTCATGACTTGAAGAGTGTCTGAGTGTCAATGAGTAATAAGTAGATAGAAAACCACGCGAGAAATAGTGAATTATTAACTCCAGGAAAAAAGATCATATTTTACAGAAAAGAGATGACTCATCGTATGCAACAGGACACAGCACTGAATAGCATTTACAGTGCCATAAAACCAGAAGCGCAGAATATCAATCCAACCAAAATTAGGATGAAATTGCATTGGCAGGACAGGAGACAGGAAATCTGCGTGTGTGCGGTAGGGCAGTAGTTCTTTTAAAAAAAAAAAAAAAAAAAAGCAAAAACCTCATCTTCCCTCGTGGAAGGTCAATAGATAAAGCCTAAGACAGAAAAGTCAAGAGGTAGCTACATAAACCTGTTATTTAGAGATATGGAGGTAAATATCAGGAGAAGCAGCTGAAGGAGTTGAGACTGTTGCCCTCGGGGCACAAGACGTGCAGGGGCGTGTGGGGTTTTCTGCGGAGCTTTGTAGAATCGTCTCTTCAAATAATGTGCAGGATATAACTTTGAAAAAAATGTTTTAAGGAAAGGACGGATTTGGAGATTAACTGTGCAGATTTCTACTGATTGTTGCGGTCTACTCGGTGCTGCATGGAATTTACTCACCAAATCTGAGGTCAGCCTGGTCATTCCAAGGAGGGATGGAATTATTGACAGAATTTAGAGCTGAGGGACATTAGTTTTATAAACAGGATCCTCCCTGCAACCAAGTGGCATGGCCATGGGCCTCTAGCTGGAGGAGGGCAGGGTCACAACTTAAAACCAGAGCCCCTCACACTTGATCAGATGTTCTTTTCTTGACTCCTTTAAGCGCATACGTTTCTCCTTTCACCCCTGAGATGTGCTCTGAAAGATGGAGAGGGGACCTAATGCAAACCTCCACGTCTGTCAGCATGTCCACAGTGGGGGTTTGCATGTTGCTGGGATGCTGAAAGCTATGCCATTGCTATTTCAGACACGGGCAGGGCCACCCATGGTGGACAGGTTTCAGCTGAGCTTCCAGACTAAGACAGACTAGGGAGAAGGACCAGGCAGCTCACTCTGAAAACAATTAGCCATTGAAAACCCTATGAATAGCAGAGAGGCACTGTCAAATATAGTGCCGGAAAATGAGCCCCCAGGTTGGAAGGCATTCAAGAGACGACTGGGAAAAGGTTGCCTCCTCAAAGAGAAGTCAACCTTCATGATGGGAATGGAGTAAAGCCCCTGGGACCTCTATTTGCTGATGTGGCATGACTCAAAATAAGAAACACAGTGGCTGTAGCAATGGGCTCAAACAAAAAGATCGTGTGCATGGCACGGTGTCAGGTAGTGTTTCATTCTGTTGTACATAGGGTTGCTATGAGTTGGACCTGACTCAACAGCAATGAGTCTGAGCTGACTCAATAGCATCCAACAGCGTGAACAACAACAACACAATGCAAAGCAAGGAAGGCAGGGCTCCGATCCTAGCTCTGCTCTGACCTGCCGCTCCTTAACCTCAGGGATGCTCTGTGGTTGTTTTCCCATCTGTAAAATGGAAATAATGATAGCCATGCTGTTACTTTGTAGCATTGTTGTGAGGATCAAAGAACCGTATGCAAATGAAAGTCCTCTGTGAAACTAAAAAGGCTCACAGATAGAAGGAGTTGTTGTTTTTCTCATTACCATTGCAGCTCCCTGGGAGAAAAGACGGGAAAGAACCTCTCAAAGTTCCCGTTAGTGACGCCAGCGAGAGTCCTTGTGCCCTGTTGAAAGGGTGGTGTTCCAGAAGACATGGCAAGGGACACTGTATCCATTCTGTGCTGGTCTGGCCTATGTTTACAGCCCGTGTGCTGCTGCTGTTTATGGGTGAAGGGGCAGACGCCTCTCAGGGCCGCAGGCGTAGTCAGAAGGTGCCTGTCATCCGGTATGGGCGCTTTTCACTCCGGCTCATCCTCCAGTCAGCACTGAGTGCATACATTCCTCTGCAATGGAGGGTTTGGGGGTTTTTTGTTTTATAAACCGTTGCATATTTTCCCTCGTGGGCACCAAGAAATCAAAAGCAGAAGAGCGAGACTCCTGACAGATCCGACTTCCCTGCTGAAAGGGAAATTTCAAAGCTACACATCATTATCTAACATGCTTATTAGACAGGCAGTGCCATTAGCTGGAGCACTTGCGGGAGAGGCTTTGCGAACCAGTCCCACTGCCCCCAGTCCGGCCAGTTTACCCTTCATCCTCCTGGGGGCTTGGAAAGAGGAGTCACTGTTCCCAAGGAAAGGGTTCCTGAACTCTGGAGACTTAAGCCTGCACTGCTCATGTTGACAATCCGGTGCTGAGCAGTGGGTAGAGGAAAGAATAGCGAATTATAGAAGCCTCTGAAAGGCTTCCATGCACACTCTTATTTTCCTGAATTGGAAATTGGCACCAACGAATGTGATTTGCTTCACCAGTCCAGTGACAAAATCAGAACTGGAGCCGGGCGAGGTGGCGCGC
>VMDO01003526.1:115438-141529 GCA_007922755.1 Pedetes capensis
GTGAGACACTAATAGTCCGGCATTTTGAGGGCATTCAAGCGTTAGGCACCGTGTATAAAGCCAAAAACACCCAAAAAAAAAAAAAAAAAAAAAAAAAAAAAAAAAAGAAAGAAAGAAAGAAAAATCAGAACTGGAATCCTAGCATCCTCTTTCACGTCCTTCTTAATTGTAGTCTGCTCAATTTGCTGAAGTAAGAGGAGCCTCTTGAATTCCAGAATGTTCATTAATGTACAAGGAAGGCAGACTTACCATATAATCCTACATTAATAAAAGAACTTAATACGTCAACATGGATGAAATGCTAACTAGGGGCTAAGTGTCCTCATGTTTTATGTAACTACTCGGAATCTTACAGTCACCCTGTTAGTTGAGTCCTATCACCAATTTATGCTACAACAGTAACAGGATCAGAGAGGGCAGGTCACTTTCCCAAGGTTACATACCCAGTAAGTACTCGGATCAAAAGCAGTCCCTTCAGACTCCTGACTCCTCCCTCTTTCTGCATTTCCTAAATTAAGGTACGGGAGCCTAGGTTTTCATTGTAGCAATAGCCTTCTTCCCGCCTTCCTCTCTGCCCTGTGGTACGACTCTGTATGAGATCCCCAGCCTGGATGGATCCCTGTTTATAGTTTAAATGACAGGGTTTTATTTGGGCTGTTGTCAGAGTGACTGGGTTGGTGAAGTCACCCTCTGGCAGGTGCTCCTTGCCAGTGAGAGGGGAGTGGCGTCACGGTGAGCAGGGGATGGCTGTGTCGGGGGTTAGAGAGGCGCTCGGGATAATGTGGGCTGCCTGTTGGGGAAGCGGCTGATGGAGGCAATGATTCATCATCCCTGGGATCTCACCATTTCACACCCTAAACAAAACTGGTACATTTAAAAACTGGAGCCAGGAAGTCTCTTCTCCTTTCACTTGGATGATGCGGAAATCATTTTTAAAGCGACGCCTATAAAGAGGCCAATGACTGTCTATAAAAAGAGCAATGCACAAATCTGGATGTTAGTTTTATTCGCTTCTTCTGTTGAAAAAGAGAGACACTATTTTAATTTAAGAGTCATGATCATGAGCTTATAAAGCGATGTTAACTGAGAAAGGATCTCTGAATTTACAATTCGGAAATATAAACTCTAGCTGGGCTGGGGTTTAGCTCCGTTGGCAGGGTACTGCTGTGTGCTCTCTGAGGACCCAGGTTCAATCCCCAGTGCCACAAAAATGAGAGAAGGATGTGGCCCAAAGCAATCCTGAAACAATCAGCCACTGAAAACTCTATGAGAGTCGCTATGAGTCGGACCCAACTCAATGGCACCTAACAACAACAACAACAAACTGACTAACATCCAACAAGACTTTTTTTTTTTTTTTTTTTTTTTTGTGGTACTAGGGGTTGAACCCAGGGCCTTGTGCTTGCATGCTATGCAAGTGCTGGACCACTGAGCTACACCCAGCCCTTTGGGGTTTTTTTGTTTGTTTGTTTTTGTTTTTGTTTTTTTTTACTTTTTGAGACAGTGTCTTGTTATGCAGATTTCCTCTGGTCTCGAATTTGCGATCCTCCTGGCTCCGCCTCCCAAACCGCTGGGATTACAGGCATGCACCACCACACCCAGCTAACAAGACTAATTCTTATGTGCAGCTCCTGAAATCAGTCATTTAATCTCATACCCACGTAAGTTTGTAGTCACACTCCTCATTTATGGAAACTCAAAAATATTTGTCGTTCCTCTTGGCTACCATTGATCTTAATCACCGATGGAGCTTAAACAATCAGCCTTGGGAAGCCACATTTTAAATGACTCTGATTCATAAATTCACTCACTTTGGGATGATGCACCTCACACACCTTTGAGATTCAGACATCCCTGCGTTGAGATTCAGATTCTGTCACTCCATATGGGATCTTGGGCAAAATACCTCTCTGAGCCTCAATTTCCCCATTTTTGAAATAGAGAGGATTAAAGTGGCCCTCCAGAGGTTGTTTGGATCATTTAATGAGATAATTTTATTGGAGACTTACTGCATAGTAGCTAATGTTGAACAAAGAAGGTGCTGGGGAGTGTTTCATTCTGTTGTACATAGGGTCACGGTGAGTCAGACCCAACTCGACGGCACCTAACAATAACAACAACATTAAGGCTAGTGCTGAAGGATGTTTGTTTATTCCTCACATATGTGGAGGAGAGAAAGAGTAAAATACACAAAGAGAGGAGAAACAGAGGAAAATAAGAGTATAGATAGAAGACCAAGGGGCTGGGATTTAGCTCAGTTGGTAGAGTGCTGCGCTGCAGTCTCTGAGGTCCCGAGTTCGGTTCCCAGCACTGCAAAATGGGAGAAGGACGTGGCAATCCACTCCCAAGGCAATCCCGAAACAGTCAGCCATTGAAAATCCTATGAGAGTCGCTATGAGTCGGATAACAACTCGACGGCACCTAACAACAACAACATGAGTGGTACACCGACTCTATGGCACCTAACAACAACAACAACAATAGAAAACCAAACACACCACCCCTCAAATATATAAATGCCAGTTCTCCATATTATGGGTCAGAAACATACAGTTGTCCATGTCCTAGCTATTTTGGCGTAACTAGAGAAGATAGTTATCAGCATGGGGATTGTAAGTGATAATAAACACCCTGCTATACTAATAAGCACCAGCAGCCATCCCACTGTGGTGTCCCATGCCGTCAGATCTCAGAAGCTAAGCAGAGTCAAACCTAGTTAGTACTTGGGTGGGAGACCAACTGCCTGGGAACAGCAGGTACTGTAGGCTTGGGAGAAAGACCTGGCAACCCACTCCCCAAAACAATCAGCTACTGAAAACCCTACGAATAGCAGAGAAGCACGACAGTAGTGTTGTACATAAGGTCACTATGAGTCGGACACCAACTCAACGGCACCCGACAACAACAACAACTACTTCTTGACTTAGAGTCAGAACGTTGGGCAAGGAAGATCTTGGACCTCTTTTGTTTTACTGCCAGGGAAACTGAGGCCCGGAGAGGTGATGTGACCTGAACAAGGTGACATGCGAGAGGCAGAAAAGTGCAGAAAGGGAGGATGACAGCGCAGCGCAGCCTCGCTGGTGTCCCTTCCCCCCTGAGATGCTGCCTCGTGGCACTGCGCCCCTCTAGCTCTTCCTCCTTTCATTTCCTCCTTTCCTTGCCTTGTCAGAAGCTGACACCCGCGCTGTGCTGTGTGCACCGGCCTCCCCTTTCTGTAGGATTGGGTGAGCATTTTGGAATAGGTTGCCTCGTTGGACAGTGAACACTGAGAGGCTGGAAAGGTAGACTGCTAGGCCCTGGCTTTCTTCCTACTCCCTTCCTCTGCCTCCCCTGAGAGTTTCCTCCACGCCCTGGGTACCTCGTTGGTCCTCAGAAGCTGCTTCCCGGGATGTACAGAAGAGAGGGAAGATTTCAGCCAACTGGAGTACTAATTTGAGGCATAAATTAACGCACACCTGAGCAGGTGACATTATCCAAATGATAAATTGCCACAGGCACAAGCCATTGTGTTCATAAGGGTGATTTATGGCCCAGGTTTGGAACTGAGCGGGGAAAGAAATATTTAAATGTAACCATTTAAAACCTGAGCTGTTAGGTTTAGTTAGGGCTGTCTTTAAAAAATTGAGGTGTCTTTCTTTTGTTAGAATTGCCCATATTAGTCAAAATAGAGTGGCATATATATGTGTGTCTGTAGGTGGTGATGGGGGTATATATATGGGTGTGTATAGGTGGTGTGTGTGTGTGTGGTGTACAAGTATTTAAGTGGGGTGTGTGTGTGTATGTGTGTATTTTTCATGGGTATTTAAATTTTTAAAAACACTAGCAAAAGCATTTGGGTTTTAAATGAGACACATGAGGTCTTCTTTCCTGTTTCATTTTTTTTTTCTAGGACCTAGACCCCCAAGTGAAACCCCAGGACTCTGTACACAGTTTCTTTCCTTAGGCTTCTCTCCGCATCTTGTCTTTTGAGGCTAAGCAGAAAATGAAAATCTTAATTGATTTCCTGCCTTATTGAATCTAGGCAGAGATTTTCATCTCTGTAGACACAGAAATATCTGAAAAAGACAAAGTTCATCAACAACAGGTGGCCATCAGTTCAAAAGTAAAGGGGAGGAGAAGAAATGGAGGTTACCTGGTTTATGAAATATGCACATACACACCCCATCTATATATCTGTACACCACACACACACACACTACCAATACACACATATGTATCTTGCACACACACCGCCTGTGTGCACATCCATATATCACACATATACACACACTGGTATACACACTTTTCTCAGTCTCTCTGTGTCTCTGTCTTTCTCTTTGTCACACACACACACACACACACACACACACACACACACACACCTTGTCCCTTGACAGGCATGAGTTTTCCTTCTGAACCTGGAAGCCAGATGTTTGAGGTCTTTGTCATTTGCTAAGCCCCTATGGGGAGAAGTGAGAGGTACCCCTCTTGAAATATATAAGTGGATTCCACCCAGGTAGGAGGAACAGAAAACAAAAGGAATTAGTGCCTTCACAGGACAGAGGTTGTTGTTGTTGTTGTTGTTGTTGTTAGGTACCGTCGAGTTGTGTCTGACTCATACGACCCTCATAGGGTTTTCAATGGCAGATTGTTTCGGTATTGCCTTGGGAGTGGGTTGCCACGTCCTTCTCCCATTTTGTGGTGCTGGGAATCGAACTCAGGACCTCAGAGACTGCAGAGCAGCGCTCTACCAACTGAGCTAAATCCCAGCCCCAACACAGGACAGATTGTTGTTGTTGTTAGGTGCCGTCGAGTTGGTATCTGACTCATAGCGACCCTCATAGGGTTTTCAATGGCAGACTGTTTTGGGATTGCCTTGGGAGTGGATTGCCAGGTCCTTCTCCCATTTTTGCGGTGCTGGGAATTGAACTCGGGACCTCAGAGACTGTAGCACAGCGCTCTACCAGCTGAGCTAAATCCCAGCCCTAACACAGGACAGATAGCCCTTGGTAAATCGAGAAGCAGTGATAAAATACAATGACGACCACTCTTTTGGTCCCTATATGAGCTGTGGGCCCCTCATCGCTTGACCTGATCAGCCATGAGGTGAAACTCATTATTCGTGTACTCAGAGGAGGAAATGGACCACGAGGGCACTAGGTGGCCCAGGGTCACGTGAACAGAACTGAATCCACGGGGCTCCAACACTTGCACCGTCTCAGGTCTTCTTTCTAACAGTGTCCCTCCCTATCCACTGCCCATGCCAGCCCACTCCAGCCAGGCATCAAGAAGGAACTCTGGTGTCTGGTGCCCCCCCCCCACACACACACACCATCCATGGACAGAAATTAGACCTGCAGCTAGCCTGGCACCTGCCTCGGCCATCATTGTCCACATCTGTACCTCACTCCTCCATTCCGTAGCCAGCTAGGATGACTGCTGTGTCAAGTGAAACCAGATAAAATGCATGTGAAACGGCCTTTTGCAGAAGGGCGTGGACACGCCTCGGCCTGTATTTGAATATCTAACCGCAGCCCTTCGGCAGCCTTAGCCACCACCATCAGTGCCGCTGGACAGGACACTTTTATCCTGTGCGGCGAAGGAATCGTCCCTAGGCAGGCCTGCTTGTGTTCTGTTAGAAGCCTCAGGAAACTCAGAAGCCCTCAGACACAACCCTGAAGGCCATCTGGAATGGGGAGTCTGCTCCCTAGGATCTGCTCACAAATTCCGCCCTATGGCGGGCCTCGCCCCTCTCCACGGCATGCGGGGGCTGCGGCGGGCCATCTGAGGCCAGAGCGCCCCACGTCTTTATAACATTATGCATTAAAGTCATCTGTAAAATGAAGAGACATTCCAAGTAGCCCTTATGTTTTTCATTTTTTCATCTTGGCAAGGGAACACAGAGCAATTTTCCAGAATGTTTTAAATAGGAAAAAACAGTCGTTCTCAAGACAGCCGTTCCGTATTGTCGGGCCTCCGGGTCGTTTTCACATCCAGGAATATTGGAGCCACTAAAGTCTCCGGTTCTTTAAATGGGCTGTTCCTTTTATTAAAACAAATGAAGGAGACCTTCCTTCCCTCTGTAATATTCTTACCATAGGGCCCTGTGGGCAGGGAGAGTTTGGGACCCTGGAGAAAGCTGCTGGAACACCCTGGAAGGAAGAGGAGGAGGGGTCACTACGGAGGCGACTGCCTCTCTTGGTTCCCCACAAGGCTTTCGGGTGCTTTGTTAATTTCATATGGTGGCCAAGTGATGAAACACTTTAATAGGGTCTGCAGCCAGGGAGGGGCTGCTCCTAAGGGTAGGCAATAGTGACCCACCCTATGTTATGGCCCATCCTTGGCAGTCACTGTTTATTCTTCACCTGTGATGTCCACAGTTTAAGAGCCCCTTCGTATCTGTTGTTGTTGCTGTTAGGTGCCATCGAGTCGGTATCCAACTCATAGTAACCCTACGTACAACAGGGAAAACACTACTGTCAGTGCTTCTCTGCTATCTTAGTGTTTTCAATGGCAGACTGATTTTTGGGAGTGGGTTGCCAGGTCCATCTCCCAAGCCTACAGCACCTGGTGTTCCCAGGCGGTCTCCCATCCAAGTACTAACCAGGCCTGACCCTGCTTAGCTTCTGAGATCTGACAGGATCGGATGCCACAGGGCTAATTTTATTTATTTATTATTTATTTATTTATTGTGGTCCTGGGGAGGGGAGTTGAATCCAGTGCCTTGTATATTCCCTGCAAGCCCTCTGGCATTGACCTGGATCTCCAGCCCCTTTTTTTATTTTTATCTTGGGACAGGGTCTTGCTAAGTTATTCAGGCTGCCTCTGGCCTCTAACCTGTGATTCTCTCGCCCGCGCCTCCTGCCTCTCGAGTTGCTGGGGCTACAGGCTGAGCCACACCACGCTCCGCTCACATCCACGCTTTCAACCATCCTCTCCTGCTGCCAAGCACCGGGAAGGTACAAGCTCCCCGGGGCATCTGCCCTTGAGAAACTCACAGAGGGACAGAGGAGTGACAAATCAACATGTGAACCGCACCCAGACAAAGAGGACACTGGAGCTGAGACAGGAACGGAGGCTAAGGGCCCCGTGCACCCAGGGAGCAAGGCCTCTTCTGAAAGAGGCAAATGGGTTTATAAAAACAGCAGAGGGAACAGGGTTCTGGAGGATGAATAGGAGTTTGAGGGATGTGTGGGGAGACCGCTCTGTGGGGCAGAGACAGAAGGTGTTTCCTAGTCTATCGTGGGGAAACTGAGACTTGAGAAAGTCACTCACTCATTCGCTCCCTGATGTCACCAAGCGGGCTGCGTGCGTGACTGCCCGCTCTGAGCCTTGCAGCCCTCTTCTCACAGCTGTGTCCCAGCACTTAAGACGGTTCTCTTTTTAACATCAAAAGAAACTAGAAATGATGTGACATCTTCACCTCTTCCTTGTGGGTTTATAAGGTTGATACTTTCCACCAGAGCTGAGTCAGAGGCACAGTTACCAAAGAGAAATCTTCTTTGAAATGAGTCTTCCTGGCACCGTCTGCTCAGCCTCATAACTAAATCCCAAGGCTTGTCATCCTGTTGTCGAGAAGAATTCACAGAAAATTTTGCTGCTTGGGTGTGTGTGTGTGTGTGTGTGTGAGAGAGAGAGAGAGAGAGAGAGAGAGAGAGAGGTGTTAGAACTGGCCGCATTCGATGGGACAGCTCCTCCTCATTCTTCCTGTTTGTTTAACAGATATTCGCAGTAATACCTGGTATCTGTGGTGTGCGGAGAAATGTTTAACAATTGGCTCTACAGAAGAAGGCCAAAGCCCTGGCTTGTCGTACTTGCCAATTTCTGTGGTATAAATACACCCAGCCAGTCTGACTGTAGCGAAGGCAAGGTTGGGAGGAAACACACAGAATTGATGCAGCAGTAGCACCGCAGGCCCAGGGCTGGAGATGTTGTTATTGTTGTTAGGTGCCGTTGAATTGGTATCCGACTCATAGTGACCCTGTGTACAACAGGCAAAACACTATTGTCAGTGCCTCTCTGCAGTTCATAGGGTTTTCAATGGCTGATTGATTTTTGGGAGAGGATTGCCGACTCCGTCTCCTAAGCCTACAGTACCTGGTATTTCCAGGTGGTCTCCCATCCAAGGACTAACCAGGCCCCACCCTGCTTAGCTTCCAAGATCTGATGGGATCGGATGCCACAGGGCTATGGCTGCAGGCGGGCTGGAGATAGACTAGTGAATAAAGCAGATGTGGTTCTGGTGCCCTGAGAGACAGCAGAATCCCTGACCACTCCTCAGGATCCCTAGTCAAATATTTTTGCATTTGATCCTAGCAATATTTCTGTTATTGTTTTGAAGAGAAACTCAAAGGTAAAAAGCCCTGAGAGACTGACAGGTATCTAGAGAGTGATACTAAAAGACAGCCATTGTAATCTGCATATCTTGATAAATACCAGAATGAGCCATTTGTTCTTCCTATGCCCCTCCCTCCTTATCTACCTCTCTGCTGTTGCAATCTCCCCCGTGGGGTTTTCGAAGACTATCAGATGGCAGGGCGAAATGAGAAAGGGAGAAAAGAAATGCGTGCTACTTCTCAGTTTGAACAGGAAGCGTAATGATATACTTTGTGTCTTGGTCGTGGGATCTTACTGGCATCTGAACTTGTTAACCTTGATGGCTTGCCTGTCGCCCCAATATTTTGTGACCAGTGAAGAATATAGATAAAGTGATAAATGTGAATCCAGCAGAAGGGGAGCTGCAGTGTTTTAAATGAATATGTATCATCTACGCGTCCTAACGGGCTGGGATTTAGCCCAGTTGGTAGAGCGCTGCTCTGCAGTTTCTGAGGTCCCGAGTTTGATTCCCAGCACCGCAAAATGGGAGAAGGACGTGGCAACCCCCTCCCAAGGCAATCCCAAAATAGTCAGTCATTGAAAACCCTACGAGGGTCCCTATGAGTTGGATTTGACTCGACGGCACCTAACAACAACAACAACAACAAGCCTCCCAATAAGGAAATGCCAGAGAGCAGCAGGAGCGAGTGCTTGAGCCCTATTCGCACCGCCAGGCTCCTCATGATGTTGTTTTGAGGCAATCCTTTAAGAAAAACCTGCTGCCAAGAAGGGATGGAAAGGACACCAGCAAGACCCTCTTCCCCTAAGCTAACTCCTCATAGGTCTGCCACCTGTGCAGAGATGTCATTATCAGTGTACAGAGGTAGCCCTGGCTGACTGGTACCTACGGAAATTATCAAGGATCAACGCCTTAGAATAAATGAG
Source organism: Pedetes capensis (assembly GCA_007922755.1). Lineage (NCBI taxonomy): Eukaryota > Metazoa > Chordata > Mammalia > Rodentia > Pedetidae > Pedetes > Pedetes capensis. The sequence goes on from VMDO01003526.1 coordinate 124,679, forward strand.
CTTATCGGAAACCTTTTGGAAGAAGAGTGAATTGAAAGGAGGTTTCAGAGAGAGAAGGAGGGAATCTGAGGGTAGCTCCCGAGATGAGCACCAGGGACCAGGCGGGGGTAAGAAGGTAGGAAAGAGCCCTGATGGGGCAAGATCCCTTCTTTCTGAGAACACACTGCTATAGATTAACCCTCGCCAGATGACCCAAAGTTCATACTATCAGCATGAATAATTAGACCCCACGGCAATACCCTGATGTCTGCAGGCCTTTCCAAAAAAATCCTTTTATTGAGCAAAAAATAGACAGTAGTTCATTAGGTAAATGGTCTCATTTTCACCATAACCCTATAAGATAGACAAGTTCCACTTTGGAGTGAAGATAGCATCTTTCTCTTATAGAAGGAAACTAGGGGCCAGAGAGGGGAAGTACCTTCAGCACTGCACAGCTAATAAGCAGCTTTCAAATGTGGGTCTGTCTGGCTCCTAAGCCTGCAATCCCCCTGCCCCTGACTCTGCTGTGCTACTTGTTAGGGGGGTGCAGTTTGCTGGTACTTGCTGTGGCCCTGGGCAGTATCTTTTTGATGCCTTCTGCATGTGTTAGTCCTATTGGGTCTCTAGTGGTCAGTAATCACTTGTTGCTGCAGTCAGGGTCCCCTGCCAATGAGGCCCCCCACCCACGTCTAAGAAGCTCCTGTTGCAGATTGTTGTTGTTAGGTGCTGTTCAGTTGGTATCCGACTCATAGTGACCCTGTGTACAACAGGCTAAACACTATTGTCAGTGCTTCTCTGCTATCTTAGGGTTTTCAATGGCAGATTGATTTTTGGGAGTGGGTTGCCAGGTCCGTCTCCCAAGCCTACAGCACCTGATGTTCCCAGGCGGTCTCCCATCCAAGTACTAACCACGCCTGACCCTGCTTAGCTTCCGAGATCTGATGGGATCACATGCCACAGTGCTACGGCTACAGGTTGTTGCAGATTAAGGACCAGATAAGTAAGCCAGTTGTATGTGGTCAAAAGAAAAGAGCCCATGGATTCCGAGTAGGTTCCTAAAGGCTTTTCCAATTTTTTTTTTTTTTTTTGAACCTGGGTCCTCCCATATGGTAGGCAAATGCTCTCCCATTGAGCAGCACTCCCAGACCCTTTTTTAACTTTTATGTTGAGACAGAGTCTTGCTAAATTATGTAACCTGCCACTGGCCTCTAACTTGCAATCCTCCTCCCCCATTCTCCTGAGTTGCTAGGATTATAAGCATGCACCACAGAGCTACGCAAATGAGAGAAGGACGTGGCAGTCCACTCCCAAAAGCAATCCCGAAATAATCAACCAGTGAAAACCCTATTAGCTTCTCTATGAGTCCCACCCAACTCAGAGGCACCTGACAACCACCACCACCACCATAGAGCCAAGCAAGAATTTGATTCTTGAGACAGATCGTGAGCAGGCCTCTCTGAAATTGTTTTCTAATTCTTTGCTATCTTCTAAATAAATCATGGAGTATATTTTATTAGTCAAATAGTCTATGTATTTAGATTTGTTTTCTGTAGGTCCACTATCCCCCATTTTTGCGTCAGTTTTCCATACTGTGGGAGCTTGTGTGTTGCTGTGATGCTGTGCTATTGGTGTTTTGGGTATCAGCAGGATGATCCATGGTGGACAGGTTTCAGCTGAGTGAGACAGCCTAGGAAGAAGGACCCAGCAGCCCACTCCTGAAACAACCGTTGAAAACCCGATGCATAGCAGAGAAGCACTGCCAGATACAAAAGATCATGGGCATGGCACGATGTCGGGCAGTGTTTCGTTCTGTTGTACATAGGGTCACTGTAAGTTGGACCTCGTTCGATGGCAGCTAACAACAAAGGTATACTGTACTATACATGAACTTATGTGCACACGTGTGTGTACGTGTGCTGGGGAGGAACAGAGAAGTAGGGGCAAACTCGTGAGCTCAGTTCCTTATTTGGGACTCATATATTAAATAAGTTTTTCTTTTTTCACGTATAATCACTGAGTGATCGTTGCCAGGTGGGGCGTGTTCACATCTGTGTATCCTTGACGACACAGTTCAAGCGCAACTGAGCAGACCAGCCCTAGCTGGCTGCTCTCAACATGCAAGTACAGACGGGCAATGACTCTCTTCCTATTTTAGGTCCCTGGGTGATTTTAAAGTCTTCAGTCCACCAGGAGGTCAGCCTAGCTCCTGCAAAAAAGACTGGACCTTTTGGTTACACTAATTTGTGTGGGCAAGTCCCCTCATATTGCTGGGATTTGCACAGCCTCGTGTGGAGAAGGGATGAGGCCAGACCTGCTGACTGTCCCCTGTGCCCCTCTACAGGGTTCCACTGCGCTTCCCGTCCCCTACTCGCTGGTCATGGTGGGAAACAGTCTTTAGAAAGGACAGCAGTGTCCTTGGCTGTACCGGTAAGGAGTTAACATCTCGTATGCAGAGTGTGAGGAGTCTTACATAACTCATTCGGTCTCATCTCATGAGTGTTTTTCTGTAAACTCTGCCAGAACTAATTTCACGGTTTTAAAACAACTCATGGTACCAAAAGAATGTGTAATGAGCTGCCATGAGATATGATTGTTTCCCATTTGTAAGGAAAAGACCTATCGTTCCCTGGGAGTTATTAGGCATAATTTCTCAATTAAGCCAGCAACTTAGGGCCCTGGTAGGGCCTGCACAGTGCAGCAGAGATGGCTCTCCTTCCATGATAACCCCAGAACTCTCCCTTCCACCCACCTTGATCTGGCTGCCTGTTTTATTCATGATATAATCATATCACATAACATTTATGATGTGGATCACTTTGAAGTGTACAACTCAATGACATGAGTACATTTATAAAGTTGTATGACGGTTATCACTGTCCCATTCCAGAACATTTTCATCACCCCAAGAGGAAATCTAATGCTCATTAAGCAGTCATTTGCCGTTTCCCATTCCCCTCTGGCCCTGGTAACCACACTCCTCTGCTTTCTGCTGGGTATTTGCCTGTTCTGGATCTTCTCACAAATGGAATCCTACACTGCGTGGCCTTTTGTGACTGGCTTCTTTCACTTAGCGTATGTTTTCAAGGTTCATTCATGATGTGGTATTTATCAGCAGTTTATTACTTTGGGATGGCTAAATAATATTCTAAGAATGTGCAACATTTTTTTTTAATCCTTCATCAATTAGTGGGCAGTTTGGGCTGTTTCTCCTCTTTGTGGATTGTAAATAGGACTGCTATTAAGCAACAAGTTTTTGTTGCTTGCTTTCACTTCTTTCGGGTAAATAATGATGAGTAGTAGAATTGCTGGATTATATGGTCATTCTATGTTTAATTCACTGAGGAATCATCTTTTTTTTTTTAAATGTAGTGTCTGCACTGTTTTACATTTCCATCAGCAATGGATGAGGTTTCCAGTTTATCCAATCCTTGCCAACACTTGTCATTTTCCTCTTTCTTTTTCTTTCTTCTCTCTCTTTCTCTCTCTCTGTCTCTCTCCCTCACCCCCTTTCTTTTCTCCCAATACTCATACTAGTGAATATGAAGTGATACAGGGTCTGACTTTCTTTCCAAGTACTTTTTTCCCAAAACAGTTGACAGATTTTCCAAAGCGTCATGCTTGTGTATGCCTCTTTATGGTCACAGCCCCACGTAGCTGAACTGCAAGCTTCAAATACCCAATCGGCCTCCTGCATTTGGGGAAGTCACAAGGATTCCCTCCACGCTACCACCATGTGTGGGAGTGGTTAGGATCTCTCCTGGCTTCTTGACCTTGAGCCAATTCATCAAGTCCCCTCTCCCTTAAGCAATCTGTGCCTCCCAGAGCCAGAACACCACCCTCACCATGATCCAGAACCACACAGAGCTGGAGTCTTGTCCCCACACATGCAGTGAGACCACGCAGAGCCCCATCCAGGCCCTGGCTCACTCATGCCCGGGGTGCTTCCCATTCTGTGGAGAATCACAAATTCACTTCATTCTTCCCTTTCTTGAGGATGCAGGGGTTGGGGAAACGTTGTATGATGATGGTATTCATGGGGTTTATTCATTTTGATACTGCAATAGTCCCGTGATGCAGGCCTGGCACCAGGTAGTACTGTCACCAGCTGAAGAAATCGAGGCACAAAGCATTCAGGTCCTTGCCCAGGTCTATCACGGTGTTACCCTGTCCTCCGTAATGTCTCACTGTAAGGCAGTAGCGCACCAACTGTATCAAGGCACCTTCATAACTGGTGGGGCTGGAGAGGACGGAGGATGCGGGTTGGGTGAGGGGAGCTGGTGCAGAGAGGGCAGGGCCAGACGAAGGCTACTTTTGAGAGACCAAGGGTGACGAATACAAATGTTGTTTCTGTCCAGCGCCCTGCAGAAAGAGGGCAGGGAGGAACGTGTTTGAAGCGGCAACCTTAGGAGTTGACAGAACAGCTCAGGTGCTTTCTTTCCTCATCATGGCACCACAGGACCTTGGGAGTCGATGAGCAGCTCAGGTGCTTGCTTTCCTCATCACGGTACCACAGGACCTTAGGAGTCCACGAGCGGCTCAAGTGCTTGCTTTCCCCATCATGGCACCACAGGACCTTAGGAGTCCATGAGTGGCCCAGGTGTTTTCTTTCCTCATCACAGCACCACAGGACCTTAGGAGTTGATGAGCGGCTCAGGTGCCTTCTTTCCTCATCACGTCACCACAGGACCTCAGGAGTCCGTGAGGGGCTCAGGTGCCTTCTTTCCTCATCATGGCACCACAGGACCTTAGGAGTCGATGAGCGGCTCAGGTGTTTTCTTTCCTCACCATGGCACCACAGGACCTTAGGAGTCGATGAGAGGCTCAGGTACTTTCTTTCCTCACCATGGCACCACAGGACCTTAGGAGTCGATGAGCGGCTCAGGTGCCTTCTTTCCTCATCAGGCACCACAGGACCGGATGCGTGGCAGCCGCCATGTTGCATCTGGCGGAAACCAAGCCGGAGGCCCTGGGTCTTCCTTCCAGGAGCCGACCACGTAAGCCAGCGTCAAAATCACAACTCAAAAGCGCTCTCCTGGCCTCAGGCCACCTTTCCTAAGACATGTCATAGGAAGAGGAAAGTTGAAGCGAATTGTCTGTCTTCAGCGGCCTACCTGGGGGATAGGATTCATTCTGTTGCTGTTGTCTTGGGGTAAGTACAGGAGCCAAGTAGAAAGACATGAGGAGCCCATAGTGAATGTTGGCTTAGGGCTACCATTTGGAATTCTCTCTATAGGTGTCCCCACCACCAGCCACAAAATCCAAGGTGGGTCTTTAGGGGAAGGACTTTTAGTCCTGACTCCTGAGCTGGACTCATCTAATGGGTGAGGATTTTCATAGCTGATATGACTGCAGGGTACGCCAGCATGGTGACCATAAATGGCATGCTTATGGCAGTGTCCTCCTGAGGTTTTTATGTGGCTGGCAAGCTATGGGCAGGAGTGTCACCTCTTATAAACTAAGGTCCAGGACTTGGTTCTTTTAGACAAACCCTCTCTCTGAGAGCAGCGTCTCCCCACCTGCCATTTCTCCCATTTGTGTGGTTGGAAGCAGATCTCCAGACCTGGACTGCTTTTGAGCAGGGACATCAAGGATACGGGCAGATGGGCCATGGTACCCTACTGAACAGAAAGCAGAGAAGGAAGCAAGGTAGCATTTGCACCAGTTCTAATTAAATTACAGCTCTGCACTTTCAGAATAGAAGTACTCTTATTCAACAACCTCTGGCCATAGTCTAGAAGTTTCTGGTTGTCATTTTGAAAATATGTTGGATTTTGCTTGCACACAGTTCACAGGGACATCGGTGACTCAGTTGCCTTTGACGTCAGTAGAGGTTTGGATTTCTGAAAGCGAGCTTTGGCTCGCCGATTGTGTACCCAGAAGTTTTCCCCTAGGGCTTGGCAATTGTTGTTTTTCCCCAAAGGGTAGCGTAAAAGCAGGTGTAATGGTCCTGAGCTGGCAATGCTCAAGTCTATCCAAAAGCCATTTAGAAACTCAAGTGATGTACAGACCGCATTATGTGCTATACAGTGAGAAGTGAGAGCAAATGAAAAAAGGAAAATTTAACCTGGAATGTGTGTGTAGGAGGGAGAAAAGGGTTGTCAAGGATGTTGTGAAATAAGCAGAAAATTATTCAGCATTTCTTTGCTCTATTCATTAAAGCAATGCTGTTACGCTTTGAAATTTTCTGTTTTAGTCAAACCTTTATTTCTTATGTGCCAGTATTTGTAAATAATTATATTAATGTGACATTTTAAGTAGACCTGTTTCCAAACACCGAGTTATTCACAGTGACTGTTTTCTGAGAGAGAAAAGAAACAATTGTGCACGCTGTGCTCAGCAGAGCCCAGAAGCTTCTGCCAAGGAAGGGAATGGGATTTTCTGCCCTTTCCCTGGTACCTCCCAGGGGCACCTGGGACCTGGGTCTGCATGGAGCCTGTTCTAGAGTATACAGTCTAAGTCAAGAACTCTCCAAGTCTAGCTTAATACAGCAGAGGGGCAGAGTTTGCACCGGTTAAATGTCCCAGAGGCAGCTGGGACCCCGGTCCACATGGAGCCTGTTCTAGAGTGCGTGGTCTAAGTCAAGAACTCTCCAAGTCTTGCTTAATGCAGCAGAGGGGCAGAGTCTGCACAGTTGAAATGTCACAGAGCATTAGGACTGGGAAGGCCACCCCAGGGCAACTTTGCAGAATTTGGTGTCCAGTAAGACTCGGAGACTAGCCTGGCTCAAGTCCATCTCTGTGGCAAATCAGCAGTAAGCTCACTGGAGTTTCCACGAGCTCTCCCCGTAGTGAAACACGGACACACTGAGTAGCTCATTAACTGCCCAAGCCCTGGGGGCCTTGAAACTTCCTTCCTCCATACTTCTCACTCAGGCAGGACTTGTGCAGTGAACTTTCACACTTGGCTAAGCACATTCTGATGTGGCTTAATGTAGTTCCTTAGTGTTTCAGATGACTAAGGCGCTGGCGTATGGTGTCGATATATTGCAAATACGAAAGACAGTCTGACAATTGGGATAAGAAATTCACCTTGGCTGTATCTGTATTGGGCTTTGCACTTTCCAAAGCACACGTATTGCGGCTGCGCTCATTGGACTGCTTGGGCCATGGGAGGATATTTGGGGTTATTTTTGAATGGTGAGGAGCAAAAGGTTCTGGGTGGGTCTAAGACACTTCTGAGGCTCTTTAGTTCTTGGTTGAATTTTGTGTATGATCGTTAAGAATAAGACTCAGTTACCTTAACCACACAGTGAAAGTTGAAATAATTATAGTAAAAATTAAATGGAGACTATTACTAACGTCCTGCTCCAGTTTAGAATCACGGTATGTTTAGGCCCAGAGGAACTTGTAAAATCATTTTTAGTCCACCTTTTCATTTTATAAAGGGAGAAACAGAAGCACAGATAAGTTAACTTTTGGCCCAAGGTCACACAGCTTATAATAAAACTGAGTTTTCTTTTCTCAATCTCCCTCCCCCTTCTTTCCCCCCTGTGTCTGTGTGTGTGTGTGTGTGTGTGTGTGTGTGTGTGTGTGTGTGTGTGTATGTATGTGTGTGCGTGTGTATTTATATATTTTTATATTAATGTCTCTTTTCTTCTCCCTTCCCCCTCTCTTTTTTTCTCTCCCCCCATGTGTCTCTTAATTTTTATGTTCTGCAACAAAAAGGAATCATTTAGACCAAGATAAAGTATAATTACATTATATAAATGCTGCTCAGTAGAAAAATTAACAACTCCTTACATTTTTTTTAAAATAAACATTTCTAGTGATCTCTGTAAATCTGAGGGACTGTTTGACATCATTTTCCTTCAAACTGAGGAACAGCTTTTCCGTTTCTTTTAGTGTAGGTCTCTGGGCAACAGCTCTCTCAGTTTTAGTTTATCTGAAATTGACTTTGCCTTTCATTTTAAAGATGGAATTCTGGGTTGGCTTTTCTCCCTCTACTTTAAAGGTGTCATCACGTTGTCTTTTGGCCTTTGCCGTTTACGGGGGAGTGTTGGCTGTCATTGCCATGCTGTTTCTTTTGTATATAACATGCTGTTTTCTCTGGCTGTTTTAAAGATTTTCTCTTTCTCTTTAGATTTCAGAAAATTCACTATGGCGTGCCTGGTATGGTTTTATTTGTGTTTATTCTACTGGGAATGTGTTGAGCTTCTTGGACTTAGAATTTGTAAGTCGATATCTTTCACTACACTTGGAAAATTTTCAACCATTCCTCCAACTATATCTTTCTTCCACATACTCTGTCTCTCTTGTTCTTCTGAAACTTCTATTTTCTGTACATTGGACCATTTGATGATCTATGATACACAGATCACTGAGGCTTTGTTTACTTTTTTATCAATGTTTTTCTCTCTGTTATTAAGTATTGTTGTTGTTGGGTGCCGTCAAGTCATATCCGACTCATAGCGACCCTCATAGGGTTTTCAATGACTGACTGTTTAGGGATTGCCTCGGGAGTGGGTTGCCACGTTCTTCTCTCAGTTATTAAGTATAGATACTTCCTATTCACATTCAAGTCCACTGATTCTTCTCTTGCCATCTCTAGTATGCTGTTAAGCCTATACAGTAGTTTTTAAAATTATATGCATTTTACTTTTCAACTGCTGGATTTCTCTCTGGTTCATTTTTATAGTTTCTGTTTCTTACTGAGGTCCCGCATCTGATCATTTATTATGTACATATTTTCTTCAAGTTCTTGAACGTATTTATAGCAGCTTTTGAAAAGTCCTTATCTGCTGATTGCATGGTCTGAGTATAATAGAGTTGACATCTATTGACTGCTTTTCCCCCCCTTTCATTAGGGCTACATCCCACTCTTTCTTTGCTTTTCCAGTGACTTTATTAGATAATCTTCTTGTTAGGTGCCATGGAGTTGAGTCTGACTCATAGCGACCCTCACAGGATTGTCATTGGCTGATTGTTTGGGGAATTATTAGATAATAGATAATACAAATGACTGTTGCAGATACTGTGTATTTTATGTTGCTCTGAAGAGAATTTTTGTGTTAGCACCCAGTTACCTTGTCTGGATTCAGACTCCAGTTCTATCTTTCCTGTGGTCAGCAGCAGCTGAAGTCTCTTTCCTGTTCTTTCAGCTTTCTTACTTCCTTGTTACTCTGCCAAGCCTCACTTTTACCCTGACAGCTCAAGTTATACAGAGCCAAAAGTCAAGGCAAAAAAAAAAAAAAAAAAAAAAAAAAAAAAAAAAAAAAAAAAAAAAAAAAAGCCCACAAATTCACAAGTCTTACTAGATGGAGGCTCTGCCCAGCAGGGTACAGTCCTTCCTGTTTCTGTTTGCTTTTGACTTCATTCCATTGCCTTCTAGTTTTTAAAAATCATTTTGTATCCATATCTTAATGATTAGCTGAAAGAGTGTTGGTAGAACCTTACCAAAAAACAATATGCTTTATATTTACATTTAGAGTTTCAAAACACTTTGGCTCCATATCTCAACTCTGGGCAGCAGGACGAATATTATAAATCCATACTGCAGTTGCGGAAAAGGATGCATGGAGTTAAGTGAATTGCCCAAACTCATGCAGCTTTGTAGTATACAAAACAGTCCTACACCCAGAGCCCTTGCCTTCAGCCTGGACTTAATTGCACAATTAGTTTCATGCGCATTTGACTCTAAATGAGCCAGACTTTTCCAAAATCAAATCACCTGTTGCATTTTCTTCTCATTAAACACCATGAAACAAGTGAAAGACAAGCCAACAAAAGACTGTCCTGGCTTTTGAAGCTTTTTGGAGGGTCTGAGCTCTCTAAGTGTCACAAACATCTCTAAGAAGAGAGAATATGCTATGCTGGTATTGAAAGCCAAACGCCTGGGGTAATCCTGGAACCAACTGATACCTACAAGCTCTAGCATGCATGATTGTGAAATCGAGCCAGCCCTGAAGTTTCTTTCATGGGGACCTGTCTACCACAAGGACAAGAGGGCTATGCATTATACCTCGGGGGCTACCTGGTGAAATCCTTAGGATAGCAGAAAACTCAGCCTGCGCTGGCCACTGAGGTTAGGGAAGGTTTTCTGTTCCTGTCCCTCGTGGTGACTCAGTGAAAAGTGTCCACAGGTTGAAATCCACAGGAACACACAAGAATCTTCCAATTACATTTATTGCCTTGTTACTCCTCAGGTTCTCAGTACGTGTTTTCGAAAGCACTGGGTTATCCTTCGGTCATAAGGCCCTATCACATTCAAGTCATAGCCCAACTTTGGAGGACAACATGGCTTCCCACTAGCCCTCCCAGCCAGCTCCTACTGCATCCCCCTAGCCCACTCCCTTTCCACATCAACATTTATATTTGAGTCAAAGTCTTTCCTAGTGTGGTTTTAGAAAATTCACAGAAGTCTGTGAATGGGCACTCAAACATAAAGCTACAAAAAATCAGGCTCTCTGGTTTTCAGGCCAGGCTGGGATTTAGCTCAGTTGGTAGAGCACTGCTCTGCAGTCTCTGAGGTCCTGAGTTCTATTCCCAGTACCACAAAAATGGGAGAAGGATGTGGCAACCCACTCCCAAGGCAATCCCAAAATAGCCATTGAAAACCCTATGAGGGTCACTATGAGTCGGACATGACTCGAGGGCACCTAACAACAACAACAAGTTTTCAGGCCGAGGGTCTGCCATGGAGCAAGCAATCGATGTGATTCAAGGGCTTACTAAAGTGGAAGGACCACAGACTTGGGTGAAATGATGGGTGCTGGGAGGTCTGAAGTCTGCAGACTGACCTATATTAGCAGCATGCCATCTGGCCCATGGGAGTCTCTTCTCTTCTCTTAGGTCATAGATTCTGAGCTAGAGAAGCACAATCCTTGGAAATCCATTCTGGATCCAGTTATATTGCCTGAGCTGCTGGAATCCATCCAGGAGCTGCCTCAGCCATTGTTCTCTCCTGTGCTAATCACAGACGGTGGACCCCAAAGTTGTTCTCTTTCTTCCTTCATTCATTCCAAGTTACCTATATTTGTCAAATGCTTGTTATAATCAAGGAACTATGCTCTCCAGGCCAGAAGTGGACCCACTTCAAAGCTGAGAAAACTTAAATTTCAGGATCCCCCATTAGCACTGGCCTCTTCTAATCCCTGAGGGTGGTCCTATGGTTATAAGTTTTTATAGCATTTGGGAAAGGTAGATACGCCAGGGACAGTGGCACACGCCTGTAATCCCACCAGAGGCAGTCTGTGTAATTTAGTGAGACCTTGTCTCAGAAAGCAAGAAAACGTGCTGGGGCTGCAATGCAGTGGTACAGCACTTACAAAGCATGCAAGCATGAGGCCCTGGGTTCAACCCTCAGTACAGCCATAAAAAAAAAAAAAAAAAAAAGAGAGAGAGAGAGAAGAAAAAGGTAGATACTTCTAAACTCTTTTTTTCCTAAGGAAATGCCTTCAATTTATATAAGCTTCAGCTGCCCAAAATCTAGATTTACCCCCGATAAGAGCTTACAACAAATGGAAGGAAGAGATCTGCATATGGATTACTAAAATAGAGTGTGGGTGGTAGGTACAATGTAGTCCTGGTGCTAGGCACTCTGGCTACTTGTTTTCAAGGAAGGAGGATGGTCAGGAAAGACTTCTTGGAGGAGGTCATGTCTGAGGTTGGCCACGGAAGAGAGGAAGGAAGGCTATTTGAGAGAAATAGCTTGAGCAAAATTACAGAAGTGACATATATCGTGTGTGTGTGTTTGTGTGTGTGTGTGTGTGCGCGCGCATATGCATGAGACCAAATCACCTTTCTGTGTGAGGGCATTTTCCTTTGGGCTGGGGCTGCCTTCCATGGCAAGACGGAAAGATTCCATTTCCAGGGAACTATATTGATCATGCCTGTAGCCGTAGCCTTGTTGCATCCGATCCTGTCAGATCTCGGAAGCTAAGCAGGGTCAGGCCTGGTTAGTAGTTGGATGGGAGACCACCTGGGAACACCCGGTGCTGTAGGCTTGGGAGAAGGACCCGGCAATTCACTCCCCCAAAAGAACCAGTCATTGAAAACCCTATGAATAGCAGAGAAGCACTGACAATACTATTTCGCCTGTTGTACTTAGGGTCACTATCAGTCTGACACCAACTCAGCGGCACCTAAGAACAAGTATGTAGATTATGGGGCTGTGATTATGGGGCTGTGTATGGGGATCAGCTCCTCTGGGTCCCCAGACCCCAGCCAGCCCTTCTGCTTTACCTGTGCTGGTGACTACGCCAATAATTGTTCTTCAAGGAAAACAGCCCTTTTGCCCCTTCCTCCTCCTCCCAGTTCCTCCAGCCCTCCTTTCCTGTCAGCCTTGCGAATCAATATTTCATTTTGAAGAGCCTTGTTTGATGCCAGTTCTGCTTATTTGCTTCACAGCCACTGTGGGCAACTGCTTTGTAGGTCTGTCAGTATGTAAATTAAACCAAGCATAGATAGCTTTGTGTTGCTCAATGTTCAGCTGATAAAAATTAATGTGGTGTGAAATGAGCATTTTATCTGGCTGCAGATACAGTGACGGAGTTAATTAGACAGGCAGAAAGAAAATGTTATTAAGCGGGATGGGGGCTCTCTCATGGAAGAGCCCCCCCCCCCCCAACCCTCGGAAGGCACATTTGGAGGGGCCGAGAATGTGGCCAGGGCACCTGGGCTGGGGCAGGCCCGGAGCGTGGAGGCAGGGAGGGGGCCTGCTTAGGCAATCCTCCCTCGGTGCTGATGACTGTGTGGATCCTGCCTGGGGAGGATGGGAGGGAGGCACAGGCCAAGTCAGGCCGGGCACTTCCAGCTCGCTGCAAAACGCACGCGTCAGCGTTTGCTGAGGCGACTGCTTCTCGGTGCAACATCACGGCCGTTGGTAGAGAAACGACTTTCATTCTTAAGAGAGGAAGAGCAAGAGACGCTCAGCGCTACCCCTCTGAGCAGTCAGACCAGAGAGGCTGGGATCCAGACCGAATCTCAGCCTGCAATGGCTTGAGCTCTGCCCCCCGGCCTTTGCACATGCTCCTCCCTCGGATGGGAGAGCGGCCACCTGCCCAGCCCTGAGCAGAGCCCATCCTGTTACAGTGACCGGCCTCCCCCATAACCTGCCTGCCCCCTGGGTGAGAGGTGTGTCTTGCACGTCATTGGTGAGCGCTCGGCTGACACCACCAACATACACCTAAATGCCAGGGCGAGAAGAACGTGCGTGATGCTCCCTCGGCCTGGACAGCTCTCCCTCTCCCCACTCCCAAGCTCTGGGCCTCCGTCGCTGCTAAGCGTCCTTCCCATCGCAGCTCAAATATCACCAGCTCGCTAGAGCTTCTCCTGCCTCCCCGGCGAGATCAGTTCCCCAGATAGTCGCTCTTGAGACACCTTGTGCTTTCCCTTTATAGCGCTTTCCAAATTTATGACGAACCCTGTGCGGGCCTCCTCCTCCCGCCGGGCCGAGGGTTCCATATGGGCAGGGGCTGGGCTGTTCTGCCTGTCACACACCTCTGGAGCCCGGGTGCCCAGCCCAGTTGCTTCATCAGAGGATTTGTTGGATGTTAATGGACAGATAGGGTCTGGCATTTAGCCCACTTAGTAGAGCACTGCTCTGCACTCTCTGAGGCCCTGGGTTCCATCCCCGGCACTGCAAACATGGGAGAAGGACTCGGCAGCCCACTTTGGAAATAATCCGGAAACAATCTGTCATTAAAAACTCTATGACTGCTGGGTGCGGGGGCGCATGCCTGTAATCCCAGCGGCTCGGGAGGCAGAGAAAGGAGGATCGCAAGTTCGAGACCAGAGGCAGTCTGCATAACTTAGCGAGACCCTGTCTCAAAAAGTAAAAATGGGCTGAGGGTGCAGCTCCGTGGTGCAGCACTTGCAGAGCATGCAGGCGCGAGGCCCTGGGTTCAAGAGCAGCACTGACATAGTGCCAGGCCTGGCACAGGGTGGGGTAGTGTTTCATTCTGTTATACATAGGATCACTACGAGTAGGACCCAGCTCCAGGGCACCTAACAATAACGGCAACAGTGATTGGGTGGATGCTCTTTCTGAGCCTCAGGAACTCCTAGGCTTTTATCAACACCTTGCTTCTGCAAGGTCTCCTGGGCTCTCCCAACAGCCTTCCTCCTGCCTCAGAGCTCCGATGGCACCTTACGTGGTGCAGGGAGAGGCTTGTCAAAGGGCAGCTGTCAATTTGGGTTCCTGTACCTTCTAACCAGTTAGGAAGCAGCCCCTGGAAGGAGTCAAGGTGTCTTAGGCCGCTTTGCTTTCTCAGTATCTCACGCAGGACTTGGCCTTTCTATGTGCTCAGACAGATCGCAGAATCAGTGGGAACGACCAGATGGGGCCATTGGTTCATTTTTTTTTTTTTGGGGAGCGGAGTACTGGGGGTTGAACCCAGGGCCTCGCGCTTGCATGCTCTGCAAGTGCTGGACCACAGAGCTACACCCCCAGCCCTTTTTTTTTTTTTAATTACTTTTTGAGACAGGGTCTTGCTAAGTTATGCAGACTGCCTCTGGTCTCCAACTTGCTATCCTCCCGGCCCTGCCTCCCAAGCCGCTGGGATTACAGGCGTGCGCCACTGCACCTGGCCGGCCATTGGTTCTTTAAGCAGTATTTCTTTTAAATGAACAACTTCTCAGCCCACTAATGTGGGCATTCCCACTCCAGCCCTTGGGGAGGGACACGTGGAAGAGATGACCACGTGTTCGGAGAGGAGCCATGAGGGAATGCCCTGTGTAGCAGTTCCTTCGGGATCCCCCATTAACATTTGATGCGGGTTTGACTTATTCCAATAAACAAGGAAGGCACTTGTGTGTCCGTCGTGTGTCCCCCCGACTGCCACACCTGTCTCTGGTCCAGACAGCTGGGCCAGCAGCCCTGGGCTCCCAGACCCTCGGCCACTGCGCGCTCAGCAGCAGCTCCTTCCCTTCCGGCCTGTTCCTGCGTGGTTCCCCCGCGTCCCTCCTCGGCTTCCCAGCAAGAACTCCCTTGGGGAACCCGGCCCTGTGCAGCAGTCAGTGACTCGCCGTGGATTTACCTTGGTCCTCCCCGCTCCACATCTGGAAAATGAGACAGCGTTTCATTTTTAGGGCCATAGACAGAAGGGCTCTGGTATCTTCACAAAGCATGGAGGTGGCTCTCCGGCCCCTCCCCTGGGGCCCGAGTCACCCCCTTGGCCTGGGAGAAGCCTGGTCCTCACGCTGCCATGACCAGGTGCCCTCCACACGGCTGGTCCCTAAGGCTGCTGGGTGGTTACCACGAGCTGCAGCTCCAAGGTTGTACCTGCACGTGGAGGGTTGCTGTGCAGGGAGGGGCACACGCGGGCAGGTGCCCCTCGGGTAGGGAGGAGGCCTCCATTGTGTCTGTCCATCCCTGGTGAAGGACCAGGAGCCATCAGGGAGGCCCCAGTGCTTCCCTGTAGAATCAGCCCCCTTTCCCCTCCCTCTGGGCCCTCTGCCTGGCACAAAGCCACTGAGGATGTCTGTTTCAGGGCCACCCCCTACCCCGCTGTCCTCCTGGGGTGGCCCTGGTGGGAGAGCTTGGTCCTCCCCAGCTCTCTAAAGTAGCCCTGAGCTGTCTGCCCTCCCACCGCTGGACTGGGCCCAACTCGCTCCACAGTGCTGGTGGAATGCCGACCTGTAGGGAAGACTTCGGGTCAGCATCTGTGTTTGCAAGGCATCTTTGTTTCTGTCTCTGTTTGGCCATTCAGCAAGGGGTTCACAGATACCGTTACCAGTGGGCAAACCCTGAGGTGGAGGAGGACATGTAGTGCCTTGTCCATGACAGGGCATACGGGCTGGAGCACATCCGGGTTCACTGAGGCCACGTGCGGCCCAACTCAGCCTTCATTTTCATGTACGTGGGAAAATGACATTCCCCGCTGGCGGAACCCCCACGTCATTTTCTAAATTATTTTTATTTACTTTTTAAATTTATTTATTTTTCAGGACTGGATATGGGTGTTGAACCCAGCGCCTCACACGTTAGGCAATTGCTCCACCACGGAGCCACACCCTTTGTTGTTGTTGTTCGGTGCCGTGGAGTCGGTATCCAACTCACAGCGACCCTCATAGGGTTTTCAATGGCTGAGTGCTTCGGGATTGCTTTGGGAGTGGATTGCCAGGCCCTTCTCCCATGAGCCACACCCTTAGCCCCTGTTTTATGTTTTATTTTGAGACAGGGTCTCAATAAGTGACACGGGCTGCCTCTGACCTTGAGCCTATGATCCTCTTGCCCCAGCCTCCTGAATCACTGGGATTACAGGCGTGCGCCAACGCACCTAGCTTGTCTTTTAACTTATTCCATAGTGCACCTTACAAAGGTGAGTGACCACACACACACACACTTATGAAGTTATTTGCCTGGGGTTCATCCATGCTTTCATTTAGTGCTTAACAAATAATTACTCAGTCCTTGCCAAGTGAGGTGCTGAGGGTAACATGTAGAGCAGACAGAGGCAGCTTCCCTGTTCTGCAGCTCTGTCTGTCTTCTGGAGGAGACAGAGTTCATCAAATGGGCACCACATACATGGGAAATGACAACAGCGATCAAGTTTGATGATCGATGTGCCCTGAGAAAGCACATTATCCTCAATACAGAGGGTAGGAATCCATCCCAGAGGAATCATGAATAGGATTGACCCAAGCAAAAGGAATGTCATGTGCAAAGGCCCTGTGGAAAGATGAAGAGTTACGTGTTTAGGGAACGGGATGAAGGCAGCTGTGGCTGGAGCCAAGTAACAGTGTGAAAGAGTGGGGTGAGGTATAAGTCAAAAGGTAGACAGGAGGCCTTATTTTAAGCTTCCTAGGTTATGACAGGGCTGGGATTTAGCTCAGTTGGTAGAGCTCTGCTCTGCAGTCTCTGGGTCCAAGTTCGATTCCCAGCACCACAAAATTGGAGAAGGACATGGCAACCCACTCCCAAGGCAATCCCGAA